>JAEQML010053043.1:0-40978 GCA_016904865.1 Pissodes strobi | reverse complement strand
GGGGGCTGTTCAATCTCTTGAAATTTTATCGGAATAGTTCTTTTCGATTCTTTTTACCTTTTTTTTATGGCAGTGGCACACACACTAAAGGAAGATTCTATCGCGCTCGACGAGCGGTGTGTGTGCACGAAGAAGATGTTTATTGACACTGTTCGTGAATAGTTGTAGGTTGTAACACGGTTCTTGAATAGTTGTAGGTTGAAATTGGGGGGAAACAGATGTTTTGCTAGAGAGTTCTACAGTGATGCAGTGCGACAAAGGAGTTTATGTAAAGCGATGTTCTAGGTCTTTCCAGTTGTACGACGAACTGGTGTTCTCTTGCCCTCTGTCGTAACTGTCTGACAGGCGTTGCCAGGGGCAGGATGATGCGGGCCAAATCCTGGAAACATCTGTCGTGAAAGAATCTGTAAAACAGGGACATCTTGGCCACATATCTGCGGTGTTCCAGACTATCCAGATTCCGCATCAACTCCGGGTCGCCGATGAGACGGCCAGCTCTCTTCTGATTGGAACCAGCAGCTTTATGGTGTGCTTTGGTGCGGCACCCCATATGTGTGAGAAATATTCTAAGCATGGTCTTATTAGTGCTTTGTAGAGCAAGAGCAACTGCTGCGGTGTATACAATTTTTTTGTTGCGAAATAGTGCACCAAGCTTCTGGGAGGCTGATTTTACGATTTTAGCAACGTGGTCATGCCAGGACATATTGCTGTTGACCGATACACCCAGTAGTCCGATTGACGAGGATGAAAAAATGGTCGATCCTGCCATAGTGATGTCAGGGTCCGCCTTATTGGCCCACTTGGTAAACGTCGCTGCTTGGGTCTTTGCTGCACTGGACAAAATTTTTGTCGCCCCAAGTTTGAACTTACTCCAGGTCTTTATTAATTGCTGTAATCTGCTCCTGTCTGCGGTGATAACTGTCAATCGCTGGTAAAGATTTTTCTGATCTAAATTAGCAGACAAGGGTAATGCAAACTGTAAGCAGGATTATTCGTTTCGGTCAGCAGGTCATTAAGATAGATGAGGAGCAAAGTTGGTGAAAGTATTGCGCCCTTAGGCACGCCTGCGTTAATGGTGAATGTGTTTGAGATGTGTCCATCAACTGCAACGTGCAGAGATCGGTTCTTAAGGAAACTGGCAAGCCAGCTGCAGAAAGAGGCTGGCAGTCCAAAGGACGGCAGTTTGTTGAGCAATCCGTTATGCCAAACTCTGTCGAATGTCTTTGAAATATCCAACGCAATCGCTCGAGATTCCGTAGTTCTCAATTGCTCTACTCCATATGTGAGTGACATAGGCCAATATATCCCCCGTCGATCTCTCTTTGCGAAAGCCGTATTGATTATCGCTGATTATTTTGTTGTTCTCGAGGTACTTTAGTAATTGCTGATTGACTGCATGCTCCATGATTTTGGAGATTACTGGAAACAAGGCAATTGGGCGATATTTTGAGGGCGTGGTAACTTGGGAAGTATGCGTAATCTCTTCGCAGCAGACTGACGGGTCATCATTGCCAAAGCAGACGTCGAGCCAAGGAAAATCTAGGTAGAGCTCCCTTTGATCGCCCCAGTTCGCAGAGTTGTAATGCCAGATTTTGCGAGGCAATGGTAGATCCTTCTGTAGAAGTGGCAATTCACAAACCATTGTAATAAGTTAGTGGTCGGAAGTATCTAATGGCGGACCAACTGTATTTGTGTACTGGTCATGATTGGTGGCTAGAAAAAGATCCAGGAGGGCGGCGAATTCGCCCCTCTCTGAGATTCGAGTGGGTTCGTCTATAAGTTGAATAAACCCGCAGCTGATGGCAAATGCTTCAGCTTCTCTACCTTCGTTGTCGGTCTTGTTGTGATGTTTGAGCCAGTTGGTGTTGTGGGCATTGAGGTCTCCCAGAACGATTATTTCTGAATTAGGGTGATCGACCTGTATTGGGTCAAAAGTGGTAACTAGTGTTGTAAAAAAGCTTTGGTAGGCTCTATCGTTCGGAGGGCGATAGAGACAACATATAAACTTGTTTACTCCCTTGGCGGAGAACTTGAGTCACATGACGTCAAGGTTGTTCGGTTCGAGTGTGTCCTCGCGGTGACATGAAAGATCTCTTCGGACTAAAAGGCACATTCCGAACTTATGTCTAAATGGGGTGTGTAAGTCGTAACCAGGACAGGGATAGTTTACTGTTGTTATTGTAGAACATGCTTATGTTGCAGAAATCTATTCTAAATCGGTTCGGTGTCTTTGCTGCTGTGAAATGCGAAATGAAGGGCTCCCAGGGCCATCCAGCGCCCGAAGATCCAAATGGCCGAGGAGATTACTTCCGGAATATTTTGATCCTGGAAGCACCATCATGTCCATATATTCCTACTGTGGAACCCGGAATCACCAGCGCGGAAACGGAATGTGATTCGGAAAAACCACATAGAGCTTCCCAGTTCTGGTGGGGTGGACTTTGACCGGACGATGCGAGTAGGCGTGTGCATCTACCACCTAGGGCCGCTTTCACTGGAAGCATCGGCCTCAGACGACTTGTTCCTTTAGTGGTGCTCCCTAGTCTGACAGGGGTAGGAATGGGGTTTGTTGGGTTACTCCCCAATCAATTGTATATGCGGATCAAAAATAATATATACAGGATGGGATATGACAAGCCTGCATTTTCGCTAAAGCTTGTTAACTCCGAGAAATTGCAAACAAATTCCGCAGAAGTTATGTAATGGTCAGAAAATGACAGTACAGCGTATACTAATTAAAGATGCATTTGATCTAACATTCTACTATTGAAAACTGATCCTTCATTTGTTGCTATTTGAAAACATTGTTTACCATTCTGTCAAGAATTCTTGTTAAACTTACTGATATGGAATTTCTTTAAATATTAATTAGATTTAAAAATAAAGGCACACACAAGAATGATATCCCCATATGTTGGTCACATCAAACGATATAGTAAGATTGCTCTAATTAATTACGGTAAAATCCAGTCATTTAAACTATCTCGTTGTGATGTTTCGGTCACACATGTGCTTGCCTTAAATAGAAGTAAATATTTAGTATTAAGTGGGTTCCAGGAGTTTGAACTTCAATTTTATTCCAAGCATATGCTCGTCAACTAAGTTAATTAAGGTTAAGATTTTTGATTAAATAGCCATTTAATTTTATAAAAACATACACCTTGTATGAGTATAGTGGATTCTAATTCCAATGTATTCCTTGCCATTTTCTGGAAGCAACTAGATTGTGTTACTTTAATGCTTAAACGGTTTGTCCTTGCTCTCTTTTGTTTAAATTTGCGGTTTTCAATGTTAATTTTGTAATCCAAACATTCTCTCATTAGTTTTGTTGAGCTTCTTTAGCTTTTCTAAAATAAACGGGGTAAATTAGAGCTTTTAAAGTGTGAAAATGGATGAAAATGACCATAAAATTAAACCCACGGTAAGTATTTTGCACCTTATTTTGTATTTGCTACTTCATGGTGTAAGATAATTACGAACATATAACATCCTAAATTGCCGTATTATTTCGGTTTTAGTTGGTTTACCTTATACTAGCCTTTATTTTTCAATTAATTTCATTTTGTGAGTGATATTTCAAAAATCGAGTCAATTAACGCCTTGATTTGTCAATTTGCCTTGCGCCTATTTTAGTAAACCGCGTTCTATTAGTCATATGTACAGCGTTATTGATTATAAATGCCCTCCTCCTCTAACTTTTATATTTGACATTTTGTAAAGTATACCAAATAAAAGTTTTATGGTTGAAAACGAAGTTTTGAAAGAATCTGCTTTTACATATACAGGGTGTTTCCAAAAGTCTGGGCGTGGTACAACTTTCTTATTTCAAATTGATACCCTATCTTTTTATTTCATTTTCGGATTGTCCTTCAAATTCTAAACATTTTCTATGTAGCATATCCTATACCTGTCTCTAACGGTCTTTGAAATATTAACAGTTGAAAATCGACCATTTACCAAGTGTGACAGCTTGTAAAATCTAAACGGCTAAAGATAGAACTAAACGGTTTGCACTTTCCTATATTGGTTTTTCATAAGCTATCGTATGACAATAACTTTATATTTAAACAGAGGTTAAATTTATCTGGGATTTTTTAACCTCTGGTTAAATCTAAAGTTAGTGTCATACGATAGCTTATGAAAAACCAATACAGGAAAGTGCAAACCGTTTGTTGAGGCAGCCTGAGAACAAAACCCTACACAGGTAAAATATTGATTTTATTTTTTCTTGTGTTTTATTTGCTCTGCTTGTAACTGCCTTTAATCGCCAAAAAATGTCCGCATTTTCTGCCTCTGACCCATTTTCCAGCTTCAGTTTTCAATATGATTTCATGCAATCAACATATTTCAACGTTAATATCAAGTTACATAACTGGAAGACATATTTCTTTAAATTTTCCATAATGCATCGAAATCAAAGCTATCTAGTCAAACTCATATATTCAGACCTCGTACGGAAAATTAGTGAAAAAACTTTATAGCGGATATATCAAGGTATCAACTCGTAGCCATCCCTCTTCTTCAATGTGTAGAAGTTTGGTTGATCCAGATCATTTGGTTTTCCTGGAAAAATTATTATGTGATGACATATCTTAGCAAAAATTCGAAAAGGCGGTAAGTTTAAATTCAACTAGCTCACCCTGTATAAAAGGCATTATCATTTCTAAAGCGTCTTCTTGTACAGTTTTTGGTATAGATTCTCGTCAAGTGATATCCGAATGAGCGTTACATGACGCGTTACATAATGGCTTAGTCATTTACTAGTCAGCAAAAAGTGTGCTGAACGTGCCTATAGATTGTTTCATTTCAAGAAGGCTTGACTGACGTCCATCGAATTACCCCCTTGTATAAAGGCCATTTGGAAAAAAAAATATTGATTATTAATATACCCATTCCTTATAAATACTTTTATGTTTTAACTAACCCAATCTAACCAACCAAAAATGCAAAATTATATGCGTACCACTTCCACATCACAGCTCGTTACTGGAATATTTTTTTGGTTTATCCAAAAATATTTTTTTATTTACAGAAATATTTAGTTCGCAATAACTTTTATTTTAACAAACTGTTGTACGACAGAGAGTTTGTCTATTTTGAATGGGTCATACGACCAACTACAGCTGACTAATCTTTATTAATGATGTACTTAATTACGACCGTGTCAGTTAGTGTCTATAGGAGAGCTAACCCTAATTCATGATTTCCGCGTGCGTTTGTTTGTTTATATTAACGACAGGGCTTTTCCTATTTAATTTAAACGGGATCCGTTGATTCATGCGACCTTTATATGTTCAAAGTCTGGAAAATACGGACATTTATCACTGCTAATCTTTCGGACATCTTAAATTTAATTATATTTGATTAATCAAAGACGTTGCGGAGTCTAAATTTCCGCATTTATGGTGTGGATTTCTCACATAATCTGAAGTTCTAAATCCCATCTCATATACTATGCTAAGTTTATATTCTGTGGATATTTACCAATAATAGTTGACAAGATTAATGAAAACATTTAGTAATTTTCCAGGAACACTTATATATAATTCTTTACAAAAATAGATCGGTGCTCGGCTAATCTTTGGTTTGGTATATTTAAATAACATAGATAGCAATGCTGCTGATACCACAGTTCATTTGGCTATATCAATTTTAGAAAAAGGATATTTATTTATTTAGCGTAGGGCACAATTAGCAACGAACTCAGTTACAATTTTACAACTTCACACTAAAATTCTTAATATAATCAGTCACTAGTAGTGTTGCCTAGTAGATCTCGAGCGGACTTCCCGGGTATGCCCGCATATTCTCCACTGGATCGGAACTCGGCTTCACAGTCACATGTTGGGGACGGAAGTTTTCCCCACTGATACAGAAAGGCGACACTTCTGTCAGCGCCAGTCGGAATCCTGTTGCTGTGACCCTGGTTTGCTTGGGTATACTAAATCCTGAAGGCTCTTCAGGTGGGACACGTCTGGAGTAATCATCATTTCACTTCCTCAGTAAAGCGAAAACTTCTATTTCTAGAAGCTACGCTATTCTTAAAGGAGGCGTCAGGATTTTAGCTTTGATCTATTGAGGGCAGGAATATCTGTATGAATGGGAAATTAGAATTTTTGTTTATTCTTGGAAATTCTTGGAGTAGGCCATAAGATCTTCTTAATGGCCTTGGAAGAATGAATATTGCTCAGGACCGGGAGCTTGGAAGTCGGTCTAATCGTGTCAGAGATCACCTGTATTGTGTGATTTAGTTGTACATCAATCGTGTGCACGTGCGGACTATTCAGCCAGTCTGGGACACAGTATCTCGCGGTTGTTGCATCCCAAATTGTCCCGCAGAGCTCTTGTTCTGAGCTATCCAAGGTTACTCCTAAGTACTTCGGATCTCTATTACGCCATAAAAGTATGTTTTTTAATTATACGCTTAGTTCTCTATTTGCTATCTTGTTGGCTAAATGGAAGAACGACCCTTGGGCCCTCCACTGCGACCCTTGGTCTCACATCTGTGGCCGGAGGCTCAATACTTTTCATGAAGTCGATTAGCTTTCTAGAGTGGATAGTTTTCAAATCTACAAGTGTAATTTGAGAATTTCCAAACACTGTTTGTCTGGTTTTTCCATTGCTGGACAGTGGCATAAAATAGGCTCCATTGTTTCTTCGTCCTCCAAGCAGAAGCGGCATTCCGTTTCTTCGGAAAGCCATATCTTGTGCATGTGGTTTCTTAGCCGACAATGGTCAGTGTATATTCAAGCTACAGCCTGTACCTGCTGTCGGCCAAGCTGAAGAAGTTGTCTAGTTCTCACTTCTGATGGCAGATGCACTGCCATCTTTGAATGAGTTAGGCCCGGTAACTTTCTTTATTTGTCTACAAATTGCTATTGTTTTCTCCTGGAGAGAGCTTCTTTAGTTGGGTGGTAAGTTATTCCCAGTACTGGTTCTGGTGCTGTGAAGGCCATTGCGGCTGCCTGCTCCGCAAGATTATCAGCTCTTTCGTTACCGCCAGTCCAGGTATACAGATGAGTGTAAGTTTATTTCCTCTACCTAGTTTGGTGAGTAGTTCCTGACGGTTCCATACTGCCTTGGATATTTTTAATTGATTTGCCTTTCCAGTTTTTATCGAGTAGCTACTGTACAGTCATATCAATGGCTTGAACGCCAGCCTGAAAAATGGTTGCGTGTTTGCCTACCATTTTTATTCCACGCAGTGGCTCCTGTACCATAATTGGTCCACGCTATCTCCAATGCCCCATGTTTTGCCTTAAATGCGTCTGCAGGTCCATAGTGACAGGTTCGCTTTTGCGGCAATTTTATCCAGATGCGCATTCCAGTTAAGTGATTTATCTAAGGTAATTCCCAGATACTTTACTGTATTCACAAATGGGATAGTGTCTCTTGTGAGTGAAGGTGGTCTTAGGTTTTCCAGCCTTTTCTTCCTTGTCAACGGTACTATAACTGTTTTGTGCGGGTTCACTTAAAATTTACAGATTGGTATCGTCTGTCCTCTAAAAACTCTTGCTACGTATGGTGAGCCCCAGGTTATTCACGTATCCAAATTTTCTTGGCGTGGTTTCCGATAAATAAAGATTTAATTGCATTGGGCAAAGAACCAAGCTCTGCAAAAGGTCATTCGTTAGCGATAGTAGTTTTCTAATATTTCCATCCATAATTCTTTGGGAAGTTCTATTGTTCAGAATGTTATTTATCAGGCGAATAGTTTAGGTTTGTTTGGGTACAAGTGTAATTTGAGAATTTCCAAACACTGCTTGTCTGATCCTTCCATTACTAGACCGGCGGATAATTTGCTGGCAACGTTACTTTTACTCTTATCAACTTATATATTACACCCTATCCCCAGAGGGTGTCAAAGGCATCAGTCAAACCATAAAACGCTACAGATGTTTTGAAACCCATGTAGGAAGGAAGAGCTAACACTTGATATTGACAGGTTCTCTGGCGCCTAAAGCTCAATAGGTAATGCGACTCAAAATATGTGGAGTAGAAGACTTTTGAAGAGTTTGTAAATTACGCTGATTGATGAAATCAGTCGGTAGCTCTCAACATTGATCCCAAACTGGGTGTTAGCAGAGATATGGTTTTTACCTTACTGAAATAAGGAAGTATTCCGCCACTGCGCAGGGTGTCTGTAAAGAGCAGTGTGATCCATCGTTTGGTGTTTACCGTCATGTAAGAAAAATTTTACATGAATACTATCAAACACTTTTCCTGCTTTTGCATCTTTTAGGGTAGCCTCAATATACTCCTGATCAAAAGTTCTAGATAACTTTGTGTCACTTGAAGAATTTGCAGTGAGATTTTTAGGTATCTTTTTCTCTTCTTTGTGTGTGCTTTATCTCTTGGGTTCTGAATGTCTTATGCATTATGAGATTATTTTATTTCATGATCCTCTTGCTGCTGTCATATTTAATTAGTAGGCCTTCCGACTTCAGTCTTTGAAGTTTTCTCAATAGTAGTCTCTGCCCACCTTGATCTTCTCGAATTCTTAGGGCTATGTAGCAGTTCGTCAGCAATCTCTGGATCGCCAGGCTACTTCTAGAATAGCGCGTCACTCGTTTCGTTCCAAAAATAATATATTCCTCTCTGTATCCTCTAGAGATGTGCTTTTTAGCAAAACAGATGTTATGGTACCTATCAGTCTTTGATAGCTGCTGCTTTATTAAGTTATCCAGCAAAGCCCACTTATGGAAATAATCCGAGAAATTCTCCCAGTCTGGGAAAAGTGAGAAACACAACACAAACCTAATGCAAATGGTAAGAGGAAACAAAGAATATTTGAAAAACGGATCATTGAATACTTTCCTACTACACCTTATTCCTCATGATATGCAACACCAAATAATACTAAACATAATATCACAAATATAGGTTCAGAATAGGTTTCAGATATCACAGTCAAGAACGATGATCATGCCTTTTCCCAAATGAAAACAGGTCGTGCTCCCCTCATGGTGATAAAATACGCTAAGAATTTATTCAAGTAGCGCCATTTGCATTATTGCAATCAGTAAGTATTCTTATGAATAAACATCAAAATACACGTTCCATGGCACTTGACGAAACGCTAAAGTTATTCTTTTATATAAAAATAGTGATATACTTAAGAGTTAGTTAGTTAATTGCTTAATTGGTTCTCTCAGCGGTGCTAATATTTATAGGTGTGGGTCGCAGAGTAGACAGTTGGGCGAAGGCGCCACTAAATTTTCTACTAAGAATGTAGCAATGATTTTTAAGCATTGAAATTAGGGTAATAAAACTTAAATAAAAACTTCAGAAGAAATTGCATAAACTCAACTTGACTTTGACTTCAGCATACCAAAAACATCAAAGATCCTAATGATTAAACTATTTATTAAATATTAAGTATTCTCAAACAAAACGAGTACAATTGAAAACTAATTAGATCTCAAACCTAATTGAAATTATGGTATCGTACTTAAAATAATAATAAAACTCCTTAAAATAAGTATCAGCAAAATTATAAGATCACCAACCTCTAATTTTAAGTCCTAAATCATTAATACTGCCTGGTTCCTTTTTTAAATATTCTTAACTAAAGTCTGATTTAAAGTTCTCACTATGTAACAGGTAATTACAGAACGCCTTAAATAGAACTCATTAAATAAAGATGAATCATGTAAATAAAAAATCAATTTTAAATTAATCCCATGGCCGTAATAATATCAGTGGACAAACAAAGAGTTAAAAAAATAATAAATAAAATTAAAATGAGCCGTGAGGAGAATACACTACTGACATAAAATTTCGGACAACCAAAATTTAAATCAAATTTAATGTATGAAAACTTTTTTCTTTCATAGTCCGATTTCAATCTTTTTTTTTTCAAAATGTAGATAAATGTTTCGTTTTTAACAATTATTAATTTTATTCAATTTTCAAAAATCAGTTTACATGTTGAAATATACAAGAAAATAAAAAAGCATATTTTTGTCTTAAGTTTGTAACACTCTGTAGAGTAATTTTGCAATGTAAACTACACTAGATATGCTTTTCTGCAGAGTTTGATTCAGTTTTAACATTTTGCTGGTTTATTCTTCTTGGTATCGGTTTAAGAGATATGAATTTTTGAAATAAATATTACACTTTTTGATCGAGTCTATTTTTAATTGAAACATAAAAGTAGGGGTTTTATAAGTTAGTATCTCGTGTTACCTCCTCTAACTCTTATAACAGCTACTAAACTTTGATTCATTCCTCTAATTAGGTTTAGGATATCCTCTTGTGGAATAGCAGCCCTTTCTTCTTCCAAAGCATTTCGGAGCTGTTGGAGAGTGAGTAACGGGCCTCGGCGTTTCCTGATTCGTCTACCTAACATGTTACATACATATTCTATCGTATTAATGTCAGGACTATGAGCGGGCCAGCACATAACGTTTATTCCAACCTCTTCTAAATATTGGGCTACTACTGGCAGTATGTGGTCGGGCATTGTCATGCATGAAAACGAATTTGTTACCGATAAATTGTGCAAAAACAACAACATGTTCTTCCAGAATTTCTTCAATATACTCGGGCAGTTAAAGTTCCGCTGTCAAAAACAAGTTCTGTTCGAGTGACAAATGAAATAACGCCCCACACCATAATCGATCCACCACCAAAGCTAAACCTTTCGCTAAAATTACATTGGGCGAATCACTCCCCTTGTCGTCCCCATACTCTTTCTCTTCCATCAGGACACCTCAGGCAAAGTCTGGACTCGTCTGAAAAAAGAACTTGCCCCCACTCCTAAAGGTTTCAGTTAATATGTTCTTGCGAGAAAAGAAGTCTATTAACTTGATGCTGTCTGAGGATCTCTGGTCCAGTTGCCGGTCTTCTGGCAGATAAATTGACTTCGTTAAGTCTTCTTCTTACTGTTGTTTTATTGACAGCGACTTGACGAACTCTGTGGAGTTCATTTCCTATCACTACTGCACTGGTATGCCGATCTCTTAAAACTGAGACTCTAATGAAGCGATCATCAAGGGCGGAAGTAGCACGATTTCTTCCAGATCCAGGTCTTCTGCCATAACTTCCAGTCTCACGAAACCTTGCAACGGCTTTTTCCATGCTAGATTTTGTAAAACCTAGGAATAACCAACATCATGAAAGAAAATGGCAATTCGGAATTCCCTCACGAAACAATTTAAATGCTCGAAATGTCTGATAAAACTGACAAATGCAGAATACGTTTCCAAGGTAACCTAAACAAAAAAATAAATTCGGAATTCCCTCACGAAATGTTTTTAATTCCAAGGAAACCTAAACATTCCAAAAAAATCAACAGTGTTTTCAATAGGTTTGTTCTAGCAGCGATTTAAACCCAAACCAAACCAAATCCAAGCCATCCGGAGTTTGCGCATAGCGATTTAAGTGTCGCTTATATTGCAATGTGCAAACTCCAGATGGCTTGGTTTTGGTTTGAAATCGCTGCTAGAACAAACTTAATAATTGTTGCAAAAAGTGTTATGTTTATTTCAAAAATTCATATTTCTTAATCGATAAGAAAAAAAAACAGCAAAATGTTAAAAATAAATCAAACTGCAGTGCTATCTAGTGTAGTTTACATTGCAAAATTACTCTACATAGTATTACAAACTTAAGAGAAAAAATATACTTTTTTATTTTCTTGTATATTTCAACAAGTAAACTGTATTTTTGAAAATTGAATAAAATTAATTAAAAACGAAATAATTCCCTACATTTTGAAAAAAAAGATTGAAATCGGACTATGGAAGAAAAAGTTATCATACATTAAATTTGATTTAAATTTTGGTTGTCCCGAATTTTATGTCATAGAATGTATATACTCAATGAAGACAGACAGGGAAAATCGAAGTTAGCTCAATTTGGTAACCTGGTTATGGACAAAAACCGAGAATTATAGTTATGCATGTATGCCATAAGGCTTACAACAGTAAATTACAACAAGTGCATAGCATTTAAGTAAATGTACGGACTACAAAAAAAAAATAAATCAAATAATTACAATAATATTAGTAAGACATTCGCTAGACAAGATAATATCGTATACAGTAATGAAGAAATTCGGTATTAATTAATCAAATAAAAGTAAAAAACGGTAGTAGATACGATAATAGATAATAAACGATGAAAAGGCATTTAACGGCAGTTTCGATAAAGATAGGGTATATTATTTATACAAACGAACTTCCTATGGTGAGCATTCTGTACTATATGCTGACGATACATGTTGGATACGAAAATCGAAATATATTCATCACGACTAGAAACCAGTGTATGCGGACCATTGAAGTGAACAAGGATGGGTATAACGAGCAGATCAAAAACGGGCTTCTTTACTGTCCTAACGGATCAAGATCCGTTTCGTCAGTTGCTAAGGCTGTCAATTAAGGTTTCTCCCACCATGGATCGAAAATGATGGATGGCTCAATAGCGGTAACGGCCAACGACAAAGCGAATATTCTGCTGAAATGTTTGCATCAAGTTCTACGTTAGACCCTCAAGGAAAGATTCCCCCAACTATCTCGAGAGTAAATTCCTTAATGCCAGGTTTGATATTTTGTCAACGCGGAAACGAATACTCAAAAACCTAGACAAGGCCACAGGACCGGATGGCGTTCCCGCAGTAGAGCTTAAGAAATGTGCTGCTGAACTAACAGCTCAACTATGCAGGCTTTTCTCCCTATAATACCGAACTGCATGCTTTCCTTCCAGATGGAAATGAGCTCAGGTATAACCAATACCGAAGAAAGGTAAAAAACGAATCCAAATAACTAGCGTCCGATTGCCTTGGTTCACATCATGCCTAAAGTCATGAAGAAACTTATCAACGAACAGCGCTTAAAGTATCTCAAATCATCAGGTATCATGAGCGATCGCCAGTATGGCTTCCGCAAATACAGATCAGCTGGAGATCTCCTAAGTTACGTGACCTACCTGTGGACCAAAGCCATCGAGAGCTACGACGAATCTCATGCAGTGGCTCTCGACATATCCAAAGCATTTAATAGGGTGTGGTATGACGAATTGTTAAGCAGATTGACAGCATACGGACTACCGCCAGCACTGCTTCTATGGCTTTCCAATTTCTTAAGAGATCGTAGCATCCGAGTTGATATTGATAAACATCTCTCGGGGGAATTTAAAATTAATGCCGGAACAAACTGTTCTTGTTCTATATCAATTAATAGAACAAACCATTTTATTTACAGCTTTGCAGACGACAGCACTCTTGTATCCTAATTCATATCGCGGGCTACAATGACCGCTGCTCGTTCCCAACGCGAGTGAGAAAATCAGATTGCTTCCATCAATGAGGATATGAACGCCATCATGGAATGGAATGAGGAAAACAATGTCCAGTGTAACGCAGGAAAGCCTCAAGCACCTGTCATCTTAGATTGAATTTTTTAACTATTAAAATAAGCAAGCAGCTTTTGTAAATTTCAATATTTGTATAACTTTATATTACGTGATTAGAAAGCATGGTAAATAAATTAATCCTTACACAAGCTTGTACCAAAAATGATAATTTTTCAAACTTAATTATATTTTTCAGTAATGCGTAAAAATAATATTCCTTATTTCTATTGGGCTTCAGGTGGAAGCAATTTTGTTATGTAATTGCTATCATTATAACCAAAAAATAGGTGTAAATATTTAAATGATTTTCTCAATAATTGTCTTATAATAATAGCAATTATAATAATTTTAGAAGAACAGGATTGTATTGTAAATAAACGCCTTAATGCAACTAACCCAAATTGTGTATTATGATGAATTAGAAAGTAAATAAATGTAAATATAAAAATTAAGGTGTTTTAACGGTTGAAAGCGTGCATCAGTTACATTCACATACAATTTTGAGTAACTCAAAATATATGTCGTGTTTAATAAAAAATATTGGATTATTTTGGCAGTTGAGTAGACGATTATTCGAATTATTATATTACAGGGTAATCCAAATAAGATGTTAAATTCCTTATATATCTTGTTACTGACTGTTTCTCTATAACTACTGGCAAGATTGAGATCTCTTTCATTGGTTTGTTACCGCTTTTTTGCCAACGAATTGAATTAACTGCGATTTATATCAGGTAAATCTCCTAATTGATCTCTTAGAAAAAATAATGGAGTAGAGCGAGATTATCCATGAGGACCTACCGCGGGATTTCTGGATTAACCTGGGCTATTAATGGAAAATAAAAATATTGGCTATAGATAATCATTAATACATCTAATTATCACCAGCGTGTAGCCCGTTTAAAATTAGTGGATTTAAAATTAGAGAATATAAGCTCTTCAATTCTATTATTATCATTAAGAATCACAACACCTTAGAAGAAGTTTCCTCTGCGCAGTATTGTTCTCTGGAAGCGATACATTGGTTAGGCACATGAATAATAATTTAAGCGAGGATGATGTACCATTGAGCACACTCAATAACACCAAGCCATACATTACTGTGCCATAAAGTCTCCGCCTAAGAGGAAAAGTGCACACAAGTGGAGTACAGTTTTAAAAAATCGGACTTCAAGAAAAGCACTAAACATTTTTATAAATATTAAATCCTATCCAAGTAATAATAATAATTGTCAAAACAAAAGTACAGAGCTAGATAGAAATCTTCAAAATATTTTTTGATATAACCAGATGGTTGATTATACAAAACAAATAATGTTAGTAGGCAAAACAATATAAACATCGCCAGTTGACAGCAATAGAGAGACCACTAAAATTGAATTAATAATTACAATTTAGATCCAAATTTGAATTCAAACTATTATTTATTGTTTATGTCACAATTATGTCTTGTTAACAGGACAAAAGCATCTATAAAATGACAAATAAAAACATTTTATATTTGTTATTTGCGCTAATACTATTTTTACACATGACCATTAACATTCCTCACCGCTTTCTTCTGGAGAATAAACAGTGAATTTGTCATAGGAAGAAATGCCATACAGAGGAAGGTGTGACTCTATCAGCGTATGGTATATTAAATTTGCTGCTCCAAAGCAAATTTCAAGGGCAACCACTCTTACAGCCTAACATCCAGATGCAATCCTCCTACTAATCGACAAAATAAGGTTTTCAAATTTTAACCATTCATTAATGTTCAGTCCTGAAGAGCACTTATTTCTCATAGAGACCACAACATTAACCGCCTCATTAGGATCAGTTGGGTTAAAAAAGAACGATTGACTTACTGGATTCTCACCCAGGTAAGTCATAAGATCAGCAGCTGTATTCAAAATTATCAGTGAAGTTCCTGGCATTAACACAGTAAAAACATCTGAATGCTTAGCATTAGAATATTGACCAACATTTTTTTCCAATTTTATTGAAAATAAATATTTTAACGTTCATCAGATGTAGGGGATTATTTATAATTTTTCCTAAACCGTTTAAGGTTTATCTTGTCGATCTAATAGCAAAGCCCTTGCGAAAATGCAGATCCCGTTTACTGACATAAGAACCATTTGAAACGAATTTATATTGAACTGCAAGCAAAATTACAAGACTGGCTAATGTTTAACAACTTTAGAGTTACATAGTCGTTGCCTATTTAGGATGTATATTTGCCAAACAAGCTGGCTAAGCATAGTAGAAAAATACTTATGATTCGTGGTGATAGTCGGATGGTCCTATATATATGGCTGATGCTTCACCTTGGTTAGATAAGAAGACAATAATCAATATAGATCTATTTGATACACACAATGCAAAAGAACTTACCAAAACTATCCATGATCCCAGCAGAATCGTCTTAATGTATAATGTGTTAAATGATCGTTACAAATTAACAGTTGCTGTAACAATAAGGGAACTTAAGAAAGAACCAGAACTATGGTCGTAAAAGATCTTTTATCTTCGTCACTAATTGGTTAATCGTGTAATAATAAGGATATGACCATATGCGTTTGTTAGCCGATAAAAGCTTTGCGTAGTTTTATAAATATTCCGCATGTAAAAACAGGATTCGTATCATACGTCAAAAATGTAATGTACGCCAATGTATCGAAATAATATGAATTGGGCTATCCTCATGCCGCCCTTATGTTAAGACCTGCCTCTATTATGCACCTAAATAAGATAAATAGGTGCTGTTATTTTTTACATCTGGTATTTTTCATCAAGTGCGCCGCCTATTTGATGAATAGTCGTGGAAGCTGACCACTGGCTCCAACATGTTAGCATCTTCAGAAGATGACTAAAACCCCAACTTAGTGGAAATGGTAAGGCGGTATTCGCCCGCTTACCCCTACTTTGGGTAGCTACTTATTGTTACTATGCTTTGAGGAATGTATATTCACATGAAAAGGGCGTATCTTCCTCGGATATGCCTTCAATTATTTTAAAGATAGGCTATTTAGAAATGTCCCAATTTTCTACTTTAATCATATTTTGATATTGGATCCAAATCAAAATATAGACAAATTAACATGCTAATTAAATAGCAATTTCGAAACATAAACGTGTGTAAAATTACAGTATATTACTCAGTTTAGTAAACTTAAAATAAATATTTAAAAAATAGATCTCTAATTGTGCAGATTAAATCGTGTGTGTCATTTACTAATATATTATGCGTATTGAAAATATGTAATGGAAAATTATTCGGGGATATTTCATATGTATGGTATATTGGAATTATTCTTCATAATAGTGTTATTTAATTATTTAAATCCTATAAGGTTCTAATAGTTTAATTTATTCGAAATATTATTTTAAATTACCTTCTTTCCAATGGGGAAAAAATTATTCGTTTTCTATTGTTGGCTTTCATTTTGTGCTAAGTAATATATTATCTACTAATATTTCCGAATTAAGTTTGCTCTGAAATATATGTAGAATAGTATATTGTGTAACTAGGAGGAAAAGCAAAACATTCCTGGACGACTGTGGTCAGGAGTCCAGGAATGTGCTTTTCCTACGAGTTGCACATACTATTTTTTATCCGATCGAAATTAATTAGAATACGTACTTATAAAAATAGAGCCAAATCTTACTCTAAATAAAAACGGTGTTTTAAATTTAAACTCAACATAATATCAAGTTTTGAATCGAGCAAGAGTTTATTACGTAACTAAGGAAATAGCATCTAAATGTTGCTTTTGATAGACGTCAGATCTGACAAACAAAGGCGTTTGAATAGAACAGAAATGTTACATTCCCGGCCTAGGACGGGAATGTTATATTCCCGGACAGTTATTTTCTATTCTTGTACAGTTATTGTATGTTGCCAAGCAACGAATACAATATACTGGAATCATGACTTTTGCGGTGAGAAAACACATCGGAAAGGTGTCATTTTCCGTCCGATCGGATAAAAAAGAGTATAGACGATTTATCTATATTACAAAAACTTCTTATGATATAATTATATAAATTCTTCCAATAAAGAAGCTAAATATGTGCAGAAAATAATGCATTTTAAGAGAAACTGTAACTCTATAAAATTGTTTTCTCTTAATAAACCGAATTATTTGCAATATATTCATCGATATACAGGGTTAGTAAAAAGAACCGGAACGCTTAAATATCTTCAAAATCGTTTAAGCTATATTTACAAAAGTAGGTACCTGGGGATTTCCGGGCATGCGGAATTGAACCATGATATCGGCACTGTTGCCAGATTTCCCAGTTTTGTGCTACACGGAGTCATTTTGTTATCTTAAATGGAACGCCCCACTTATTTTTATTGCAATAAATTGGGCGTATCAAATTTAGTAAGGCCCTAAATTTTCAAAATTTTATCTCTTCTAATTGCTGAGATGTGACAACAACGCATTTTTAGTAAAAGTAAAAAGTACCGGAACGCTTAAATATCTTCAAAATCGTTCAAACTGCATTTACAAAATTCGGTACCTGGGGGTTTCCGCGCATTCAGAATTTAACCATGATATCGGCACTGTTGCCAGATTTCCCAGTTTTGCGCTATACGAAGTCATTTTGTTATCTTAAATGGAACGCCCCATTTGTTTTTATTGCAATAAATTGTGCGAATCAAATTTAGTAAAACACCAAATTTTCAAAATTGTATCTCTTTTAATTGCTGAGATGTGACAACAACGCATTTTTAGTAAAAAGTACGGGAACGCTTAAATATCTTCAAAATCGCTGAAGCTGCATTTACAAAATTTGGTACCGGGGGGTTTCCGGGCATGCGGAATTGAACCATGATATTAACACTGTTGCCAGATTTCCCAGTTTTGCTACATTTACAAAGCTAAATGCCTTGTTTGTCAGATCTGACGTCTATCGTCAGATCTGACAAACAAGGCGTTTGAATAGGATAGAAATGTTACATTCCCGGCCTAGGACGGAAATGTTATATTCCCGGACAGTTATTTTCTATTCTTGTACAGTTATTGCATTTTGCCAAGCAATGGATACAATATACTGGAATCACGACTTTTGCGGTGAGAGAACACATTGGAAAGGTGTCATTTTTCGTCCGATCGGATAAAAAAAGACATAATCCTCTTCCTACTGTAGAATTTTCAAATTCCGGCATAAATGCTGCAGCTTTGCTCAGTTTATATTTATTTTTTATTTGCAAACATAATTTAGATTGGATTATGCCAATATAGGTAGAGTGTGTTGTTTTACCTTGAAAGTTATTGAATACACTTTCCATATTTATATCTATGACTCAGTATAGTAGACTAGATTCTAATGATATGGTAATAACATCGGGGTCTGATTTTTGTCCCTTTGTGAGTAGTAAGTGCTCGACTAGGTTTCGGAAACATCTTTCAAAGACTCTGGTTGAGCAGTTCAATTTGCTAGCTATTTTCTTCATAGATTTTAATATTTGAGCTCTCTTTTAATCATTAAGGAAAATGCTCACAAGCTTTTTTTGATCTAAAAATTAATACAAACTTAAAAATTTGTTCGACACAAATGTAACATTCAGTTTGTTTATTATTTCAAGCCAATTCGTTGCAATACCTACCTCAAACAAGTTGGAGATCATAAGAGTCATCTAATGTATATTATAATTCATTTATCTAATTGTGTTTCGGTATATTATTTCTTTTTGTTTTCTTCGTCCTTCGAAAAGATTTCGTGTTCTCATTTATTAAGTGTCAGGCCTCAGGAGCATATGATTCTGACAGTTATACAGGTTCAATCGAATCGCCATTTCGAGGTAACGGTTCCCTGCTGATTTTAAGGCATATTTACTTGCTGCTTGGCGAATATGATTTAGAGCAGAAGTTCGATTAACCGAGCTATGATGTTAGTTGCTGCATCATGCGGTTGGGTTCATTATTTCGAGGTGCTTCATGGACTGGTTAAAATAATTTTATGATATTTTTGTTACGTATATGTATTTCGACCCCCCAACCAGTGTCATAGAGGCTAGGCTTATAAAAGTTTTTATTGAGTTATTGGAATCCTACTCCCACGTGGTAAGTCATAAAATCTTCATGCTGTCTTCGATGGAATTAATTCTATTTTCCAATCTTTATAGAAGAATCTATGTTGCTGTTGCTCTCATATGGGAGATGCTTGGAATTGACTTTTATTACTATTGAAGAAATCTCTCTATAATATAAAACTATTTGTTTTGTTCCACTGGTCAATACCAGGAGGAAAAGGGGCCATAGAACCCTACAGACTGTTCGATAGGTAAGAAGAAAAACTACTTAGGTTATGAGAAATACTTTCAATGTTATACATTTATTTTTTTTTAACACAAACAATTGTTTTTAGGGTCCTCTCTACGGGTACCGCTTCAGCACACATATATTGCTTTCCAATAATTGCGATATCAATTTTGCTTGTTTTGGGTTAGAACCACCACTTACGTGTTATATATACCCAATGTTTGGAAAAGTCAGGTTATGATTTAAAGTGCTTTGGAGATGCATGTACCGTATATATACTAATACTGGTATTAATTTGGAGAATATTTAAAGATTAGAAGTACCTACTTCATGATTCGCAAGTAATATCATTTACCTATTTGTAAGGTTGTCTTAGCAAATTTAGATTTTCTACAGATTGAGTTATTAAGTTAGACATATCTTACTTTATATCCTTGCGGCAGAATAAAATTAATGGATTTTAAACCCTATGCGCTATTTATCAACTCATCATTCTAGTAACGTATTAATTGGTACGCAGGATATTTGCCTGTGTCGCTTCGCATGAATTTATCATGTCGCATACACATATGTCGAGCTCCAAACCAGAGGTATAAACCGCCAATAGGTACATCTAAGCATGAGGACACAGGTTCAGGAAACGGTTGTAGCAATGCGATCCATTTACGATAACAATTTTGGAGAATCTGGATTTATCCATTTGGATTGGATTACGCACTTCCCCCCAACCTGTGCAACATTTATAATACGCAAATGAGACTGCGTAATACGAGTTTAGATGCTCTTCGTAGGGTATAATATACAGAAAATGACGCATTGATATTAAACTAATTATTTGTATTTGCAGTAGGAAGTCACTGGATCCTGGATCCCTTGATTTTTAAAGTCATTATACACGGAATCCCATAACGAAAGCATTAATATATAGTATTCTTTTTTAATAACTATTCTTAGTACAAATTTTCTTATACCTGCAATGCCCGCTTTTAATAAACTCCGAGAAATCATTTAATACGTACCTGTCCCGAATCTTGTCCATTTAAATTAATAGATACTGTGATTAAATACATTATATACGCGTCGAAATATTAAAAACCATTGTTTTGCTTAAATAGACCGGACATGTATTCAGAAGGCAACGAAAGGCTTATAAAATTATTGAAAATATATTTAGTATGTGCCGGAGTTTGGAAAATATCTTTAAGAAGTCCCAGAAGAAATGAGCTCTACAAAATTTACAAAATTGTTATACGAATAAGTTTTGTAGTCTTTTGCATTTTAGTTTGGATGGAATTTCTAAGGTTGATTATTCAAAAATATGATACATTTCTTGTAACTTCTAGTTTGGTTATCGTCATTAATACTATAAAAATAGCAATAAAAGTGGCGATATGTTGGAAAAATGGAGTCCTAAATTTTATGGAGGAGGTTATAAAAAAAGAACGGGATGTGTGGGCTAACAATGATCCCGAAATTAGATTGCTATATTCAAGAAAAATTAGAGTGTGTCAAAGATTTATTCTAGCGCAAGCAATTCCAACACTATTTGCTGCTGTTGCAGTACAAATAGTGGGTAAGTAGTTCAGGTGTTTTATTTTACTGTGTATATTGGGCCAAAACGAAAAAATTCCTTTTTTCTATGTCTAATGGTGCGGGAACACAAATGAGCAAGAAATTATAACGGAATGGCATAACTACTTTAGTGGACTTCTCAATATTCAAGTAGACGACAACGAAAATGCACAAGCTTGCCACACAGCAGATTTTCCTGTAGAAGACCCCAGCCTGGAGGAGTTCCAAAATGTCTTAATGAGGATGAAAAACGGCAAAGCACCGGGGAAAGACAACATACCAACGGAATGCATAGAATATGGAGTTGAAGGGCTGCATACACATACACCAGCTAATTACCACAATCTGGAAAAAGGAAGAAATTCCCAACAATTGGAAAGAAAGTATTATAATCCCCATACACAAGAAGGGGGATAAAATGAAGTGTGCCAACTAAATGGGCATCTCATTGATAAATACCTCATACAAGATACTATCAATAATTACCCTGCAGTGGCTAACACCTGTAGTGGAAGGCGTCGTTGGGGACTACCAGTGCGGCTTTAGAAAAAACAGGTCTACAGTCGACCAAATATTCACTATTCGACAAATTCTGGAAAAGTGCTGGGAGTTTAATCAAAGGTTGCACCAGATATTTATCGACTTTAAATAAGCCTACAACAGTGTCTTGCGAGTAGAACTCTGGCAGGCAATGGCAGAACAATCAATTCCGCAAAAACTAATTAAACTTGCCCAAATGTGTGTAAATGGATCCAAAAGCAGAGTTAGAATTGGAAGCACTGTCTCAAGCGCATTTGATATAAACATCGGGCTGAAACAAGGAGACGCACTATCTCCACTGCTCTTCAATATAAGAGCGCTGGAGAAAGCCATAAGAGCGGCAACTATTAAAGTGTATACTAATGATGGACCAAAACTTCTACTTGCCTTTGCGGATGACATCGATGTTATGGCCAGGTCAGTTCTTCATGTCAAAGAACAGTTCATCAAGATAGAAAAGGAGACACTTAAAATGGGATTAGCCATAAACGAAACTAAGACCAAACACATGTACGTATCAAGGCAGGCACAAAGAGATCGTATAGGCCAGAATGTGACGATTGGAGATTTTAATTTCGAGAGGGTGAATATCTTCAAATATCTAGGAGCGGTAATAACGGCCGATCATGACATAACAGAAGAGGACAAAGCCAGAATTCAGAGTGGCAACAGATGTATGTATGCTTTGGACAAAACACTGAGATCTAATCGTATTAGTAGGAGAGCCAAAATGAATGACTACAAGTATAAATTAAAATTAAATTTGTTCCAAGAAAATGCCTAAAAAGTTGTTTGATATTGCAGCCAGCAAGTGCAAAGATTTTTCTGCATGCAATTGCGAAAAATCACCTAAAGTGCTTAATGAGGAGCATCTGTTTCTTGTCGACAAATGAACTGATAGAAAAATCATTATGAGTGCCCTTGATATTATGGCAACCAAAAAATTGAAGAAAAAGAAAAAGAAAGAAGGACATGTCACGATATTTAAAGTATATAGAAGCAGATACAAAAATAAATCAAATGGAGGATAGATCGGAAGATATAAAGAAATATTTATTGAAACTTGTAACGATATGAAATAAAGTAAAACAAATGAGAGTCTCGCTGCCTTCTATTAAATTAGCTTAGCGTGTGAAAGAACCGAAATTTCTGACAGAAGTGCTGCTATAATCGCAAGTGCAGTACTTGAAGGTGTGGGGATTCTTTCACAAACAGATACAACAAAACAGCCAACACAATAGATAGGATGAAAATCCGAAGATAAAGAAGCAAACTACGAAAAGATATAACTAGAAAAGAAGAAGACAGCAGTTACCTCGAAATAGACTATATTTTGATGGACTAGATGACGAAACTTTGATTTCAGAAACTAAAGGAGGCACGTATCATCGTAAAAGTATAACCGAAGAGCATTATGTCTTAATCCAAGACCCAGGGTCCATGTAACACTATCAACTGGATCAGCTGCAAAACATAAATTTAGTACAACTAGTTATTTAGAAAATGATCAGATTGATATATAAATATTTTGCCCATTGGATTCGATGGAACGGCAATCAATACGAGGACTAAAGCTGAAGTTATAATGCTACTTGAGATACATTTTGAAGACCATTACAATGACTTGTTTGCCAATTACATGGGAACGAGCTTCCTCTACACTATCTTTTTCAGCATTTATATGAATCAACATTAGACCCACGTGGTTTTTCAGGGCCCATAAACAAATACCCGAATGTGATTCCGGTTGAATCTGACTTACCTCAAATTAATGAAACGGACTGAATTACAGATCACAAGTAATATGCCGTGTAGTTATTTCCGGTAACTGTAGTGAAAGTTTGGTCCGAAGGGATGCTGGCAAGGTATCTCACTTCAGAAGATTGACATTAGCTAATAGGCTACTTCGATTATATGTAGAAACATGAGTTCCTTCAGAGAATCTGCAAGTATTGACAATATATTGCTAAATTTCATGCTCCAGTTTGGGTTACCATAAAATGTAATTGAACATGTAAGAACAGGTCTCAAAATCTATTTAAACTAGTAAAAAGATCTCGTTATCTAGGTCTCGATTTTAGATGCGTCATCGATCCGGTGATTCAAAGGAACGGGTAGTTTGGACATCCAGCAAATATTACCTTGACAATGGTATGTGACGATAGACAGCATATAAGAGTTAGCTTTAAGAAGAATTCTAAAAGCGAGACTAAATAAAAAAAGGCAAGGCAATGAGAATTTTCCAAGTCACTGCTTTGAACTTTGACGCCCAAAATTACATAGATTCGATACACTGGAATGACTGCAATTTAATCGAACCACCACTAACTATGCGATATTCAGTGAACGAGTTAAAGAAAATATAGCTTTGGGGTATGTGACAGAAGATGGCACTAATATACAATTACCAATGTTTCCATGTCACACCCAAGCTCTTGAAAGTGTTAATTTAGCAACGGAAGCGCCATCGGCAGTCTGCGGTCCAGATTTCAGAGATGGTTTCAATCGATCCAGGTTGAAATCTCGTAAAATAGTACCAAAATTCGAGACAAAATCAAATTATGCTATGAATGGCGATTGGGTAGGGAAAAACTTTAATGGTAGGTTGGGACGGGTGGAGCTCGATATGCAACCACATCCCCGTGGTGAGTTCTGGTATATTTTGTATTTGGGAAATCTTTTATTATTTTAAAAACAAAATATGCGAATTGTTGCATTGCTTGGCTTATGCTTATATTAAAAATAAACTTCCACCCCTCTGAGGCAGGGTATGCTATTATTTTATAGCATGCAGTTCTTAAGGCATAAATAAGTACTGCCATAGGCAACTTTTTAGCACTATTACAAAAGAAATTTTTATCCTTTTTATTCGCTAGTTTCGTTCCATCCTTGTGATTATGTAATAATCAACTAAAAATTCATCGTCTCTTTTTCAACTACAGGCTATTAAGAGATCTGCGACACGTTATTGCCAGTTTTAATATGAAGGTTTATTTTGGCGCCACGACCATGTGGGCAGGTAAATTTTCAATTACTTCCCACCAAGGATTGAAAGATGGCGCTAATAATCGAGAGATCCGTAAGACTGAGCGCATGCTAGCTGTCGTTTCGTATCTGATAGATGACTACGTGAATGTATGTGAGAGAAAAAGAAATAGAGTCAATCACAGCGGCAGACACTGATAGCGACAGAGATGCGGCTCTCTTGAGGGTCACGCGGCGTCATCATCATCGTCAAGTCGGTCTAGTCTAGGATGGAAGTTTTCTACTATTTAGTAATATGTTTTTGTTGAAATACAAGTGGATTAAAAATTATATAGTAATTTTTTTATTAAACCATAAAGTACGTCTGCTGCTTTTACTATATCTATACTATATGCGAATTTGGCTAATGCATCATACTCCTCTTTTCCATACGATCATATATATTGCTATCTAATAACAATACAATAACTAACATATTAATTATTTCTACTACCATATATAAAGCTAGCTTGCTTTTTGAATTCGCAGCTTACATATTATTGCAACATTTCACAATGGAATTTTCCTAATGTTACGTTTTTTTTTTATAGCAGTGGCACACACACTAAAGGGAGATCCGATGGCGCTCGACGAGCGGATGTCCTGGGAGTGAGTTCCACAGTGATGCAATGATGCAGTTGCACGGTGAACACTCTTGCCGTCTGTCGTGACTGTCTGACAGGCGTTGCCAGGGGCAGGCCAAATCCTGGGAACATCTGCCGTGAAAGTATCTGTAAAACAGCAACAACTCGGCCACATGTCTGCGGTGTTCTAGACTATCCAGATTCCGGATCATCTCCGGGTCGCCGATGAGATGCACAGCTCTCTTCTGAGCTTTAGAATGTGCTTTGGTGCGGCACCCCAGATTTGTGAGCAATATTCTAAGCACGGTCTCATTTGCTCTTTGTAGAGCAAGAGCAACTGCTGCGGTATATATAGTTTTCTGTTGCGAAATAGCGCACCAAGCTTCTGGGAGGCTTATTTTGCGATGTTAACAACGTGGTCATGCCAGGACATATTATTGCTGTTGACCGAGACACCCAGTAGTCTGTTTGACGAGGATGAAGGAATGGTCGATCCTGCCATAATGATGTCAGGGCCCGCCGTATTGGCCTTCTTGGCAAACGTGACTGTTTGGGTCTTTGCTGCATTGAACTGAACCAAATTTCTATCGCCTCAAGTTTGAACTTTCTTCAGGTCTTGATTAATTGGTGTAATCTGCTCCTGTCTGCGGTGATAAGCCTCAGTCGCTGGTAAAGGTTTTTCTGATCTAAATTGGGAGATAAGAGACAAGGGTACTATTAACTGCAAAACTGTAAACAGGATTATTCGTCATTAATACAGACGAGGAACATAATTGGTGAAAGTATTGCGCCCTGAAGCATGCCCGAGTTAATGGTGAATGTGTCTGAGATGTGTCAGTTCTTTAACACGATGGCAGGGATTCCGTCCGATCCTGATGCTTTTTGCGTCTCTAGTTCTTTAAAGATTTTACGAATGTCACGTTGCGGCGAATGCCATGGTAGTGTTGATGTTCGATATGGTAGGGAGAACCTTGCCTTGGAGAACTTCTAGGGTAGAGTGCAATGAAAACATTTTGTCGAGCATGTTGGCTTTTTCCTTGGCTGTAGTCGCCGTGATGCACGTTCGGCTGTCAAAAGTGGGGGAGACGTGTTTGCAAAGTTATTACTTACTGCTTTTGCTACCGACTAGATATTCCTGGAGCCACTGGGGCATTGCAAAAGTTTATTCCTGATCCTTTGATTGTGTTTGTCCTTAGTTCCATCGATCATACGTTTGCAATCGTTTCTCGCTTCCACAAAATAATAGCGATTTTTGGCGGTTTGTTTTTGCTGCCAGTACTTGTAGGTTTGCTGTTTTCTACCTACAGTTCTTTCGCATCTTTTGTCGATCCAGGGCTTTCCTTTTGACGGTAACTTGATAGAATTTGGGATGTATACTTCCATTCCTGAGGAGTTTACTTGCACAATCTCTTCGCAGCAGACTGACGGGTCGTCAGTGCCAAAGCAGAGCGTCCCAGTTAGCAGAATTGTAATGCCAGATTTTGCGAGGCAATGGTGGATCCTTCTATATAAGCGGCAATTCAGAAGCCGTTGTAATAAGTTTGTGGTAGGAAGTACCTATTGGCGGACCAACCGTAATTGTGTACTGGTCAGGATTGGTGGTTAGAAAAAGATCCAGGAGGGCAGCGAAATCGCCCCTTTCTGAGATTCGAGTTAGTTCGTTTACAAGCTGAGTAAGCCCGTAGCTGGTGGCCATTGAAGTCTCCCAGAACGATTATTTCTGAATTGGGGTGAACGATCATCACCATTGGCTAATGCTTACAATGTAAGCTTTCGCAGACTTCCTGAATGTCTGTTGCTGCTGCTGTGTCATGAGGGGAGGCCAAATATTGATAACAGAGTTCAAACTGGTGCTGCTAATTTAAAATAAGTTAGCATTGTTCCGCTTTGTGTTAAATTGGTTTCAAAAATGATAATTTAGAGAGTCACAAAATATAAATCCTTTTAATAAGTATGCCCAAGTTATTGTTGAGTTTCCAACAAATGTTACCGTTACTATCTTTAACCATATCAGTAAAGAATAGGCGGCAGATGTAATTTCAATAAAATGTAAGACACCTAGATCCTATGTTGTTAAAAATAAAAGTGGTAATCTTTTAAGATATAATAGAGTGGATCTTAGTAAATCAGTAAATTGTTATCAAGCGGTAGTAGCTTTTGATTATAATGGTTCTAGTAATTTAGACTTGTAATTTCTTGGCTTAATTTATGCTATCAAAATTACTAATCCTATCAACTCTAACAATCACCGGTTACAAATACAAATTACCTAATCTACCGTAACCTAATAACTACCCAACTTATTTTTATTATAAAACGTGCAATTAATAGATTTCTACATAGTAACCGTCCCTTACTGTACATATACTTTATTTAGATTTTTTCATGCAATTGCATGATACAACGCAAGTTTTGTAGTCATGCAAAAGTTATTCTATGCTATTCTAATAACAATTAGATTAGTGAATTGGTAAAAGGGCTAAAAAAATTATCTTGCTTGCATATAGAAACTTAATTAAAATGAGTCTGGTATATGCCGGTAGGCTAAAGTGCAAAATAAAATATCTAGAAAAGAATATGCCAATATTATTATCGTCTGAATAATTTACACTTGCTTTTAGGCATATTTGGCAATGCAAAATTACTTGAGTACAACAAATACAAACCTCGTAATGAGACTATGGAAACGCATTATGGGTATCAGTTCTGGCTCCCTGTCAACAAGTTGGATCACATATATATGTTTTATTGCTTTCAAGCCGTTTTTGCATGGACTGGTTATATTTTCAATTGTATGACACACATGACTGTTTCTCTGCTACTCATATTCGGAGGTGTACAGCTGGAGATACTGCAGATGAAAATAAGGAAGTTCGTTCCGTCAACGGCCAGCGATTTAGTTGTGGATCAGAAAGTATCAGATCTAAAGAATTTGATAGTTGAACATCAGCATCTTATTAGGTGAGTTGCGGGTAATAAATAATTCGGCAAAAATGAAGAAAATAACATAAGATTTACCAACGGATTGGAAGAACTAGGACACGTATTAATGTTGTTTAAACAACTCATGAAATAAAAAATACATTCCTTTATGTATTCTTTGAAGGATTTCCCTTGCCCTGCTGAGAAAACCATGTAAATATAATTTTTATTGGGAGGCTCATTTAATTTTTTTAAATATCTTCAAGGTGTTGGGCAGAAAATTGCACCGCTTCTGCAGCTTTATGAATACTGTTTCCTTCCCTTGAAAATTTTAAGCTCTATCATTTTCACTCTGTGCTTCGCGCGTTTGTGTACCTATCCTATTTTTGCCTTGAACGTAGCGTAGAAGCTCATTTTTATGACACTATCGGCGGTCCAACTAGAAATGTATGCTCCGCACCGCTTTGTTATCGATCTCTGATTTACAAATGTTTCCTTTTGGGATCGTTTGCTTTGGATTAAATTAAAGATTACAGATACGGTACAGAGCAAGCATGCCGGTGGCACAGTGCCACGTGATTGAATAAAAAAAAAACACAAAACTTGAGTGGGTTCGGATCTCGGATGTCGTCATTGCTTGTAGGCATGGGCTGTTATTGAAACGTACAAAATATTTTTGGTAGTCCTGTTGAATGTGCTTGCTTCAGGTTATGCGAAGCCTTGGTATCTGTGTGACATGTTGAATGAGGCTAGTAGGGATGGCAAGTTTTTGAATGGAAGCTTCCTGTAGAGCTTGCCTGAAGCCTTCTTTTTATCATCTCTATCCATGGAAATTAAACAAAGTTAACTTTTCAAAGGTCAGTTATTACAATCGACAGTGCCATATCGCGGCTTAGATTTTTGTTTAAATAACTTATCGTCTAGCCTACCTGTTTTGAGGCTTAGGCCGTACCTTGTTATTGCATTTAGTTGTATTAAAACGGAGTTTTATCCACAATACCGAAACAGAATTATTGCACTCGACGCGCATTTCGCTAACCATGTTAGCATCATCAGGAGATGATTAAAACTAAATTTAAAACTCTACCTAACTCGCTTTTATACTAAATGTTTGCTTAATCAAGCGGAACCAAAGGAACCAATCCCGGAATCCCACTAGTCATGCTTGATCAACCAATACAATGAGCTATACGGAATAGGCCCTCTATCTCTATTTAAACTATTCTTACATTTAATAATTTCCATACTTTCATATGCGTCTAATAATCTCCTATCAGTTATATTTTGAATTAATTTTAAATTTGTAATTGTTATTCTATGATTATTATCAAAAGCATGCTCGGCAACACTTGATTTTTCTGTTCTGCCATACTTTAAATGAGCTATGTGTTCCTTGAATCTCGTTTGTGTAGATCTTCTAGTTTGCCCAACATATTTTTGGTTACAATCCATGCATCCAATTTCATATATTCCACTTCTTTCTAATGTTTCAATTTTGTCCTTTGGACCACCTAATAATTTCTTAATGTTGAACTGAGTTTGGTATACTAATTTTAGACCTACTTTCTTAAAGACTTTTTGGAGTCCTCTAGTATACTGAGGATTATATGGTATCGAGATATATTTTGTATTTTCATCCTGATTGGCGAAAGAAGTGGAATCACGAATGGTCTTTCTAAACAAATGCCTATTAATTAGTCTATTTATTAAGTTAGTATTGAAACCATTAACTTTCGCCATATTCTTAATTATCTCCTCTTCATTATTAAATCTTTCTCTGCTGAGAGGAAAGTTAACCATACGGTGTACCAAAAAATGAAAGCTGGTCATTTTGTGTTGGTCGCAGTGGAAGCAGTCATTAGGAATATATCGGTTAGTGGCAGTACTTTTTCTATAAATATCAAATTCGAGTGTGTTATTATCGTTTCTAATAACTAAAGTATCTAAAAATGGAAGTTTGCCATTGTCATCGAAAATGTCATACATACCTGTACCATACCCTTGGAAAATATTCGAACTCCTGACTGATATCATTTTCAAATTTACTCATGAAAAGGTTAGCTAAGAACGGTGATAAATAGTTGCCCATTGCCGTGCCTTCAAGTTGTTGGTAATAGTTATTTATATATTGAAAATAATTTTGATCCATGCAAAGTTTGGTTAAAGTTAAATATTCTTGTTTGATTTCGTTATCAAAACTGTTCATCTCAAGTAATTCACCAAGGTATTGCAAGGTCTGTGGGATTGGTACACTAGGGAACAATGAGCAAACATCAAACGAGATTAAAATTTCACCCTCCTTAAGGTTCGTACCTTTAATTTTGTTTATGAAATCTAAGGAATTTAGTACTCCTGAATTCTGTTGTTTTATAGGTAAATTTTCAAACTGGTTTGCTAGCCACATGGAATATTATAAATTGGCGATCCTATTGCCGAGACTATGGGACGCATTGCCTTCCCAGGTTTATGAATCTTGGGAAGATAATATAGTTTCGGCATAGTAGGATTGCTCACAGATAATTTGTATTTAATTTGATCACAAATAAGATTGCTACATTTCTTCAAAGTGTTTTTAACTTGTGTTACCATCTTAGATAACGGATTCCTTGAGATTTTGTTATAGGGCCCGGATTCTATTAAATTATCAACTCGTTGAAAATATTCGCTTTTGTCTAATATAACAACCTTATTACCTTAGTCAGATTTTAGATAGAAAACATCTTTCTCCTTTAATCTCTTGATTGTATTTTTTCCTTTTCCTGAACGAGAGTTAACATTATTATTAATCAAATTTTTTAAGATCTGATTTCTGCATGCTTCTCTAACAAATCCTTTAGTAGAGTCAGGAAGATGTTGAATAGAGCTTTCTATATTACCGACAATATCAAGTAAGTTATCTTTTGGTGGAGGCAATGAACAATTGAGACCCTTATTTAAAAGATCTAATTCATCTTTATCAAAAGATTGACAAGATAGGTTTTCCACAATGCTTACGACTTCCTGAGAACTATCAGACTTAGGATTAATTTTCCTAAGTTTTTTATTGATGGATGACATTTTCTTGACATATTTTGTATCAATTACTAAAAACATCTTTCTCTGGTACTCGTACCATTCTTCATGCTCAATATTAGTTAATCTAAATATTAGCTTTTTTTATAAAGTCCGTATGCTTCTAATTCAAACATACTTCGTTTACTGTCCAAATTTTTGTTTCTAAATATAGCCACTTTTGTCTGGCAAAAGAATGTACTTTTTCTGTAACTGGAGAAGATTTAGGTAAAACAATTTTAATAAAATTAGGGAAAACATTAAATTTTTTACAAGACTTTAGAGACCAAACATCTGCACTCACTAGCCTAATCTTAGTAGCAAACGATAAAGGTTAAGTTTCGCTGACCGTGAAGCCATCTCAACTATGTTGGGGTTTGGAACCTTCGGCAACATGCACTAAAACGGAGTTTTATCCACAATACCGAAACAGAATTATTGCACTCGATGCGCGTTTCGCTAACCATGTTAGCATCATCAGGAGATGATTAAATCTAAATTTATAACTCTACCTAACTCGTTTTTATACTAAATGGTTTGCTTAATCAAGCGGAACCAAACGAACCAATCCCGGAATCCCACTAGTCACACTTGATCAACCAATACAATGAGCTATACGGAATACGCCCTCTATCTCTATTTAAACTATTCTTATGAAGTCGAGAACAATGGCAAACTTCCATTTTTGGATACTTTAGTTATTAGGAACGATAATAACACACTCGATTTTGATATTTATAGAAAAAGTACTGCCACTAACCGATATATTCCTAATGACTCCTTCCACTGCGACCAACACAAAATGGCCAGTTTCATTGTTTGGTACAACGTATGATTAACTTTCCTCTCAGCAGAGAAAGATTTAATAATGAAAAGGAGACAATTAAGAATATGGCGAAAGTTAATGGTTTCAATACTAACTTAATAAATAGACTAATTAGACATAGCTCATTTAAAGTATGGCAGAACAGAAAAATCACGTGTTGCCGAGTATGCTTTTGATAATAATCATAGAATAACAATTAAAAATTTAAAATTAATTCATAATATAACTGATAGGAGATTATTAGACGCATATTATGAAAGTATGGAAATTATTAAATGTAAGCATAGTTTAAATAGAGATAGAGGGCCTATTCCGTATAGCTCATTGTATTGGTTGATCATGCGTGACTAGTGGAATTCCGGGATTGGTTCCTTTGGTTCCGCTTGATTAAGTATAAAAGCGAGTTAGGTAGAGTTTTAAATTTAGTTTTAATCATCTCCTGATGATGTTAACATGGTTAGCGAAACGCGCGTCGAGTGCAATAATTCTGTTTCGGTATTGTGGATAAAACTCCGTTTTTAGTGCATGTTGCCGAAGGTTCCAAACCCCAACATAGTTTAGTTTTATTGTTTCGTTGGTGCTTACTCACTCCGTAACTGAAAATTTTCAATGTTTTCGTCACAGGTGAGTTGCTTTTTGTTTTTTTTACGTGTCGCCATGTTCTTTGGTTTGAAGTCAAACAATTATTTTAAACTTTTGTAAACCTATGGCAACCGTTTATAATAAGTAATAAGCCGACCTTTTTGTTCACTTATCTACCTGTTTCATTTATTATCTTTAATACCCAGTGTTTCAAAAGAGAAGTAATTAGTAAGTAAAGTAGACTTGAATTAATTGGGCTCAATAGCTAAGTCATTTGGTCTTTTTTTTCTTTATTTTAAGTTGATTTAGTTTTGGTTTTATTATTGATACAGTATTTATATTTTTTTGTTGAAAATTCTAAGTCAAAACGAGTTCCACATTGCGAATTGAGGATTTTCTGGCTTGTGCTGTCTATAACTTAGTGGCGCCTTTAAATAAATATAAGCCTCCTTAGTCTCCGGCATTTCAGATAGGGACTAATTTGCATGATTCAAGAGAGCTCGTTCTGCCCTTCGTACCTTAATTTTTTAACTTATATTCATATTCATTCCCAGTTTCTTCTAATCTGAAGTGAAGATAGATAAATAAAGATAATAAAAAACGTGGCACGCTATCGATAGTTTGAGATGAAAAGGAAACTAGCTTGAAGAAACCTATGTCTCGAAAATTTTTGCAACAATTTTTATACACCAAAATCTCGAAAAAGACAATTTTATTTACATTTTTGTTTTAGGTCATAGGCGTCTCACCTGTGCGCAATTTTCTGCGGACATCCCGCATTAGATTTTAGTTCACTTAATATTTTGCCAGAACGCTTGATCATACCTTTCAAATCATGCCCATGATCATAGAGTTATCTATGATTGCCCTTTGAAGCTGACACGTCAGGCCCTTGAAGGAAAAGAGACCTATATGAGCCTCGATCCTATGTGAAAAAAAAATCTGTAGTTTTGAAATTGTGTTCTAATTTAAAAAAAAATGGTGATACGCACTACAAAACAGGCCTAGTCTTCAAAGACACTAGAGATATAGAAAATGTATTTTAAAAAACTGGAAAATAATTCAGGTTTACTCAAATTTGACCTTAAAATATTCCGAAAATGAACGGTAGTTTAAAAATTTTCAGATTTTGCCAGCACCTTAATAACTCCATAAAATATATAATATTCATGGAGTATACCCTCAGTTCGTTGGATATGGCATCAGGAGTAACTAACTTAATAAAGGTAATGTTTCGAATTTATTTAATAATTATACTGGTCATGCTAAATAGGAAGAACCCTGAGCTGCGCAGATGAAAGAAAAGGAGAGTCAGTGTACGACAGAGATAGCGAAGATCAAATCTGTGTTTGCTATTTATGCAATAATTATGCTTTTATTTTTATGATATTTTTGGTTGGGATAATAAGCCAAGTCGGCAATAAAATTAGTTGCGGGGTGCCCATATTTAATGAGCATTTATTACTTCCCATCATTTAAAGAAACAAATTTTATTGGCAGCACTTGGCTAGTACACAATACTACAAAAAAAATATAAAAATATTACATTTACATTGAAACAAATTTGAATAAGGTAAGAAGATATTTTTCAATAATCATCATATATATTAATAACATCAGGAAGTATATTATTAAATATAACAGAACAAATATCACAAAACATTACATAAAGATAGGTAAGTATATTTATTATTTTCATATTGGTATTTTTTCTATTCCCGACAGCGAACCCTTGCTTAAATTATCATTAGAGCTTTCGTCTGAACTGCTGTCATTGTCATCCAAATTTATTATTAACTCATCTACAATAATGTCCACCATAGGATCGTCTACCATATAATCAATTTTAAGTCTCTTAGCTTTCTCACAACGTGATTTCCACTGCTCCACCGTAAACTGTTTAAAAAACTCAGCGCTTAATTTCATAACATCTGTTCCTTCCATCTATACACAAAGTCCTTCATCTGTACCCACATTAGTTCAATAGGGTTAAGGTCAGGATGATACGGAGGTAGTCGAATTACGGTGTGTCCCACACTGGAAAATATTTCATCGATCTTATAAGTTTTCTCCCTTGATTTCGTCATTTTAATGAGACTGTAGAGCTCCGGTTTTAACATTTTTTCTCCAAATAGAATATTTTTGTCGCCTAACCACTTTTTCATGTCTTCTTTCTTTGTTGACGATGTAGGATATTTATTTATTTGTCTGTTGTGGTATGGTGCGTTGTCGATTACTACAACAGTGTTAGGGCGTAAATTCGGCACTAGGTTGTTTTTACCCACTTTTCATAATTTTCGTAATTCATCTCATTATGGTAATCCCCAGTACTGTTGTGTGACTTCCATCTGACATATAAATTTGTCACAAAACTATCTCCTCCTCCAGCGTTCACGATTATTAGGCGTGTGCCTTTTGATATAGGTTGTCTTATGACTTCGCCAGTTTCGTCGCTCCAAGATATTTTTGGATTGTATGTGATGAATGTAAGTATGTTTCATCCATATAAACAATTGGAGGGTCTTCTGCACGGTAAGCTTTCATTTTCTTAACAAGTTGGATCCGAAGATGTTTTACGTCAGGGTTTTTTCATTAAAATTGTTCTATTAGTTCTGGTTTCTCTCCAACGAAATCCATTTTTTTATTTGGCATTTTATTAGTAATTGGCATTAGTTTAAAAGATTGTATAATTTCTCGCAAGAGTTGGTACTTGTTTTTAAGTTTTATGGAAATTGTGGATCTGCGTGTTCTGCGTAACACACCTTGATAACCATCGTCCAAAGCTATTTTGCATTTTGCGTTATAACGTTTTTTGTTTGGCGAGGAAAAAGATGTAACTGTATCAGATTCGACATTTTTGGCTTCCTACTTAATTTGTTTAATGGTGCTTAGACTAATCTTTGCAGCCGGTGAAACACGCTCTTGCATTTTTGTAACAGTCCGGTTTGGCCAGTGTGAAATATTTTGAAATTTCATTTTATATGCTGCATTTAGCAAAAAGAATGCTATATTTTGCGGTAAGAATTATTGAAAAGAGGTCAATATTCTTCGGTTAATTACTTCTAAATTTATTGATTCGATTTGCTGTCAATAAGCTTAAGGCTGACGCATTTGTTAAAGTAAATTTATTTTATTCTAAATATAGGTTAATGATATATTTGTATTAGCTTTTATAACACTATTGTGGCCTTGAGTAGCTATTTTGATTCTCCCTTTCTCTTATGTAGCCCTCAGGCACTTTGTGACTATATTTATTTTAGTTGATAAGCGAACCACAGATTGCTTAGGTTTGATCAAATCGCTAAAATAGGATATTATGTTATTAGTATAACTTTGCTTCATTTATATTACATTAACGTAGAACGGCCAGCAAACCGTGCTATACATTATTTTAAGAATTGTGTTAATAAAACCTGCTTTTAAGCTTCATTGGATCCGTCAAATTCATATTTTATTCTCGGTTTAAATATTTCATAACTTTTGACAACGTCTGATAAAACTTTTTGGGACTTCTGGCTCTGGCTGGTTTCAGATATTTATATTTATCTTTCCACGCGTCCTGCTGCAATCCTAGCAATATTCTGTTGGTACTGTTGGTAGCATTGGGTAGTAGGCATGGGCTACTTCCCATAGTTGCTGCTGCCTATTTAGATTTTTAAAAGTTTATCATTTCGTTTAGGATTTCCAGTATTTTTTGAACAATTTAATTTCAGCTCATTAATTGTGGCTTCCGCCGTCGTTTTACAACCATAATAAACGAGAACTAAGTGGTTTATTATTTTAGAATTATTCCTCGTATCGAATCCGTTGGCATTTTTCAGCTCTATCACTCCTTCTTGTTTCGACGTTCTTTTTCCTCTAATCTCGTGATAGAGGATTGGCAAATTGACTGAAACGAATAGAGAGTTCTTCTAGAAATACCCTTCGAGGTGAAAAGAAGGTTTGCTTAAGTGCATTAGTCTTGTATTTTATACTACCCTTTTAAGGGATATTGTGTTGGTTTCTAGTTTGTGTCTTGACACGACCGATTAGTCGGGATCTAAATACTGCACTAAGTAAGCATGTTCTCTGGCATTGTGTTCTATTGCTTGTGAAGCACGTGGACGTCTTGATGCTTCCGTGCTCTTCTTACTAAACCGAGGCCGTCGATTCTCTAGCCACCCTCCGTCAAAAGCGAGGTAATTATTGCTACAGTTTTTTTGTCTAATTTAACGTTTTAATTGCTTTATCTGTGTTAACCTTTTTTTTGTACATTGTCCACCATTTGCTTTGCGATGTGTTATCTTATCTATTCCATTTTATCATATCTGAATTTTTATTTTAATGTGACTTTAGTTTTGATCATATGGGGAAGTTTATATTTTCTTTTAGGGGTGTCAAGTTGGTACCTTCTGTATTTCAAATATTTGCAAATCCATTGATAATTTTTGGGGGGGATTTGTTTTATAAAGAAAATATATTTATGTAAGTGGGGCTATAGTTTTTTTTTTCATTGAAGTAAGGGGGCTTTGTCTAATGCGTATTGGGTTATTACAGGGTTCTATCACTTGGCTACAAATCCTTCTATCACCTAGCTACAAATCCTATCTCCGGGCCAATTTTATTGCCAAGTCCTCTGCTAGCTCTACCCTCGAGGCTAGTGCCATAGCAGTACCTACAGGTGCCCGGCGCCCCTGCCAGAGCTTGACAGGTTCTAACGGGGTATCGTACAGAAGCCGTAGTTTATTTAATCATTTATTTTTCTGGCCGATTGATCATATCTAAATATAAATTTAGTCTTGTCGGCCAAGCTTGAAGATAGCTGAAGTTTACTTGTTCGTTTTTCATAATTTTATTCTTTGTTTCTGCATTTATATCGGGTCAATTGATTTAATTATTGTGGCTATTTGTCATTAGCTACTATTATTGCTACGTTTATAGTTGGTGCAGCTACTAGCGCACGCACACATATATGTAATAAGATTAGGTAAAATCAAAGTGATCACTTCGGATTGCAGTGTTTAGAGCATTTAGTTGTAAGGCATACAGTACCGAGTTAACAACAGAATTGGTCTCCGTACAATCTCCATATTGTACTCTATTTATCAATTACTTTAATAGTAATTTGACATTCCTTTGTCTTTAAATTGCAAATTTTACTGTAGGATTGTGGCTGTGTTAAAAAAAAGGAACTTAGTAGCAAATAGATTGTTCCTTAAATGATAGATTGTGTTTTCTTGTTAAGTTAAGTTTGAATTCCTTTGTGTGATAAGCGTGCCTAGTAACCCCGTACAACACTAGCGGAGCTTTTTTAGTTTAGTTGGGAAAACCTGGTGACGCTCTACGACTCCACTACCGGAGCCGGGCTTTGTAACACGACTCTCTGGCGCTAGGTTTGTTTTTTAAATAAAATTTTTACTTGCTAACTTTAATAGGAAAAACGTGTTGCACTTTACTAAAATCAATTACTGGTCTTCCTGCTTCTGCTTCTTGTTTCATAAACTGTATAAGATTATAAATTATTTCGTGGCTTTGACCGTTTAATACCCGCCTTTCAAGTTTGCTTTTAAGAGACATGATTACAAATAATTCAAATTAATAAATTCATTCGCAAGAAATATCGAACTTTTTAACAGACTGTATAGAAGTGTGCCGGTTAAAGGCAATCAGGTAAATGAGCTTTTCGATAGCCACGCCCCCCTGTTTACCGCGCACCCGAAGGTCAGAGCTCTTCCTACTTTGCGAGACCAGTACATTGTCTTTTTTTGGGAATAAAATTTTATATTATATGTTTCTTTTTATTTGGTAAACTGTATTTAGTACCTATAGTAACATATTTGATAATATGCATATCAACCTATTAGCCAACCATAGATTGTTGAATACCTAGCTTAAAACGTCGAGATCTATAATATATAAGCCATTTCTGTAGCGGAGGTACCATATTTCCAAAGAAAGGAAAGCTGAGAAGCAAACGTATATTTATATTTGTACTAGTTATTCCGCAAATGCTTGTAGATATGATTTGAACATAATTATTTTTAGGTTAAAACAGGCGGAGATATTGGCCAACAGCTAGTGTTTATTCTACTAATGTGTGTTCAAACCTTCGTACTTGCTTGGACAGCAAACGAAGTAAAATTTCAGGTAAAGAAATGTTTCTATTTTTATTATCCGTTCACAATTAAAGATGTGAATATTCTCATAAAGTTAGTAATTCTAATAATATAGCAATTCTTGACACACAGGGGAGCATGCAATATATTTTTAAAATTGCATACTATAGTAAGTTGTCATTTTCATCACAATAATTAACTTTTTCTATTAATAATCATAACCAATTAGGTCAAAAAATAAGTACTAACTGCTTACTAACATGTTAAATTTGATGAATTAACTCTGGGCAACTTTCAGAAGTATTTCTATTTCTAAAAAAAATCATGTTGCAGTTCACACTGCCGTGCTAAAGATATTTTCATTTCAATAATACATAAGATTACAATGAATCTAGGCCTAATAATTATTATTAAAATAAGTAATTCCTTTTAGAGTGAAGGCATAGCGGCCGCGGCATTTGAGAGCAATTGGTATTTATTAAATAAAGAAGGAAAACAATTGGTTCATGTTATGATAGCCAGAGCCCAAAAGCCTTTGTTAATTACTATCGGCCCTTTTGGTGCTATGACAACTTATTCAGCAGTACTGGTAAGTAAAAGTCTGACTCTATTAATATTTTGAGGTACTTCTATTAACCATGATAGCGTTTTCCCGAATGTATGTCAACTTAGCGATATAAACTCTAATTTCGGTGGAAAATTGAAGCAAATCGACTAAAGGAAGAACAATTAAAGTTATTGCTTCTCATCTTACTTTACAGGAAGATGGAATCTTCTAGTACGAATCAGTCTATTGTAGCAGAATGTTTCGTAAAATAACTTTTATTGTTTTCATGAGTATTTCGAGGCAACTTGTAAATACAATAAATTTTTAGTTGAAATGAATTCTAGCCTAAACCAACATTGGGTTTTTATTTCTTTATCATATCCACACCAAACACAATATCTTTTTGAGACCTGACTTCTTCATGCATCTCTAACAAAATGTTTAGTAGATCCACACGCGGCACGACTTCCTGAGGACTATTAAAAGTAGCTTTAATTTTTTGGAGTATTTTATTGATAGATGACATTTTTTGTTGTATTTGTATCAATTGCTTAAATCATTTTTCTCTGGCGCTTCGTGTTCAATATTTAATTAATATAGATAGTTAGTTCTTCATATAGCCTTTATGTTTTTAATTCAAACATACTTCGTTTACTGTACATATTATCTATTTCTAAATCTTGCCACTTTGATCTAGCAAATGAATATAATCTTCCTGTAAATGGAGAAGATTTCGATAAAACGATTTTAGTAAAATTTGAAAAAACAATATATATTTTAAGACTTTAGAAACCAAATATCTGCACTCACAACTTAAATACTTTTTTTCTGATTTCAAATATATAGGATTTATGGATTATTTTAATTTAATTATTTTGATTATTCAGCCATTATTGTCAATCTTTTCCATGTTTGCAATTGAAAAATGCAATATTGCTAATTTTATTTATAAATATTGTAATTAATTAAAATTTTGAAAATAAAGTATATAAGCTGTATATACACACATCACCAAAAGTCTTGGCCCCCTGGGTATTTTTAAAAATAATGAAATTAAATTTTGAAAATATGGTGCATGTTATTCCTTGTTTTAATACCAAACTATGTGATACACAACCTTTCTAATTTTCTTTCCGAATAATGCAGAATAAAGGAAATTACAAAAAAGTCTAAAAATTGTAAGTGAGAAAATTTCAGTTTTTGAGAAAAAGATGTTATATTTTTATAGTAACAAAAACATAACTTAATAGTGTGCGTCGCGGCATCCCGCGAATCAGGTTGTCAGGAATCCCATACAAGTTCAATAGGATTCATGTCTGGTGAATTTGCTGGCCTGTTCATTTTTGACATTTTCTTGCTGCAGCATGTTTTGTACCCTTTGCCTGCGATGCGGTCTGGCATTATCGTCTTGAAAAATGAAAATTTGCCCAAATGCGTTGCACAAAGGCTGAATAATTGGTTGAATAATGTTTTCAGCGTATATGCCACCTGCCATAGTTCAAGTATGGCGACCAATACTCCCCCACCCCAAAAAAAAAATATATAACTGATCCGCCTTGATAGGGAACATCTAACTCCTCTTGCAAAAGTAAGTCGTTCCAGTCTGCCTGGAACCCTCC
>JAEQML010053042.1:0-40988 GCA_016904865.1 Pissodes strobi | reverse complement strand
AAATTTCACCATGAAGTTTAAACTCACTGCTTAGGAATTTTGACTATAAGAAAATCTAGACTTACTATATCGGACCATTGATTATTACCTCAACATTTTACCATACTGTCTTGAAATTTTGATTTATCAGTTAATTTAAACCTGTTATTTGGAATGTTGACTTATCGTCTTGAATTTCCGATTAATTGCCAATAAATTTCATATATCGACTTATTACGCCGCAAGGCCGAAAATTCATCTAAAAATTGAAGCTCTCGTAATTTTCATGCTTTTCTAGAGACGGATTTATTATTGCGCAATTTGGATCTATTATCTTAAAATGTTGAGTTGAAATTCTCACATTTTAATTTCTACCTACGCTAAATATTTCTATATTTCCGCGTGCTATCTTAAAATTTCCGCAAATTATATCAAGCGTTCGCATTTTATCTCAGAATATTAACTTATTAACTTAGAGACTAGGATATTTCAACTTATTATCTCGATATCTCGGTTTATTATATGAAAATTTTGCAATTGCAATTTTTGACTTATTATCTCAAAATATTGATAAGTCGATTTGTTGTCTCAAATTTTCGATTAAGTGTCAATAAATATGAACTTTTCGCTTTAAAAATTTTGTCTTACTATCCTGACATGATCTATGACAAAACGTTGATTAATTATTGCGCAATAAGGAAGCATCTTCAAATTATTATTTCAAAATTTAGACTAGATATTCTTGAAATGCTATCCGAATATTTCGACCTATTGGTTCCTTGAGTATAATATTTCGCAATTTTAGTATTAGTAGCCTGAAATTTTGGTATTAATATCTCGAAATTTTTACTTATTGTCTAGAAATTTAAACTTATCGCTCCGGAATTTTGACTATCATGAACGTTGAATTTACTATTTCGAAATTATATTAATTTATTGTAATAAATTTTGACTTATTACCGCTACATCATTTAAAAATGTTAATGTATATTGTAATTTACATTCAGACCTAAAGTTTGATTAATATCGCGCTATTTGGATCTTTTACCTTAAAATATTAACTTAATATTAAGTTGCATTTTATCTCAAAACTTTAACTTATTAATTAGAAATTTAAACCTATCACTTGGAAATTCCGGGATCCCGGGACTTCGGGATTAACCCCAATATTTTTATAAAATCTAACACTAGCAATAAAAGTAATAAAAATGAAGAAATACAGCAAGCAAAAGAACGTTTTTATAAAAAAATGCAAAAATAAAAAATAATTTTTTTACATTTAAGAAGTAAAATATCAATATGGTTATAAAATATAAATCTAGGAACTAGAAACAGTGAGAATAGTTTTATTAAAATGTGCAATTAGAATAATTTTTTGCTTAGTAAAAATATAATATGCCCTTAGAAGCACCAAGAGTCCAGTCTTTTAAGCGTGATCTAAGTTTGTTCGCAATGAGACCGCTGAAAAGAAGGCTCTTTCAGGTTCGACACTCGTAGATGGTGCTGTCAGTTAGATACGTAAATTAAAGCTAAAATAACACGCGGATAAAGAAAAAAAGGAATAAAGCAGATTGAAATTTTATCATTTAAAATGTCGAGATTTTCGGGATCCCGATTTTTTAATCCCGAGACGGAAAATCTTTCGGAATCCCGGTATTTCGGGATCCCCGGATCCCGGATTGGAAACCCTAAATACAACGGGAAATTCAAATTTATTATCTGAATATTTCAATGTCTGGAAATATCATTTTAATTTATCTCAAAATTTCGATTACTTTCTTCTCGAAATTTCCATTTATTATCTCGCACTGTGAATTTGATATTACCAAGATTTATATTCAGTCATTGATTCAATTTTACTCATTTGCGAATTCCATATACATTTTCATTCAAAGAACTTTTGGTCCCAAATTTTACATTTTTGAAAACGATTTTTTGTGCAGTTTTAATCTCCTGAAAATACCACGCTACTGGTTACATTTTACTCGTTTATGAACTTCGTTTGCATTTTCATTCATTCATTTTTCGTTTCAAAATTGAAATTCGTAACTTGGACAGGTACGAGGTTTACCATTTTATTTATTCTTGTTTTAACTTCTTAATCCCCTCTACCGGCTTAATTTTACTAATACTTAATTCAAAATTAGATATCTCGGCTAATTGCCAAAGAAATTAAATGCGGTTTTCAAATTATTAGAATTTGAAACTTTGCCAAGGCATTACCTGGATTAGCTTGCCCGGATACGGCTATTGGTATAAAATACAGGGGCTTTAATAACGACCTTATCACATTCCAAATTTTCAAAGTTTTGCTGCAGTAATTTTTCGTTTGATTTATTTTTTCGTTGTAACACGCATACCTCGGAATATTTTTCATATTTTACATCAGGCTAATCTCGAAAGTTTGCATATTCCATGGTTTGATTCGTTTAATCGTCTTGAATTTTGACCATTTCACCAATATTCTCATTAATTTCAATGCCTCTCTTTAACCCATCGACTTGCAGATAATAGCTCTAAACGAAATAACTTTATGGATTCAATTTTGGCATGCGGACATGATTTTACCTCGATAGATCCAAATTTCACTGCGTTTTGATGCTTTTTAAACAAAATGCGTAGACTGGCAAATGATTTTGATTAATCTTCAATGAAAATTAAATTTATTTGAAGCGATCCCATGGTCGGGGAAAATGTACGACCCTGTTTTGGAATGTTCTGACCTATACGTTTTTATAATTGTTCGTCTAGAATGCTAGGCACATTATTGACTGCTTATTCTCGTAATTATTCATTTACTTACGTTATCTTCACTAGATATTTTTATGATTTATTTAATTTTTTTTAAATTGCCATATTTTTTATTTGAATTATTTGTTTACAGCTTGCGACTGCGATCCAAGCGGTTCGAAGTATTCATCCTGCGACCCTACGACGGGTAACTGTATCTGCAAGCCCCATTACGAAGGAAGAGTATGCGACGTTTGCAAGGTATTTACATTAAAGTCATTATACCGTTTTTTTTATCAGCAAAAATTTTAATATGATTACAATTACAATTATTAGTGTTGGTAATATCATGGAAATTACAGGTCAATTTTCATTTATTCGACGCGCAATTGATCAGCGTTTATTTCTCTCCTAAAACCACTTTTGTCTATGTCAATGTTTTAATATCTAAATAATTGAAAACATTTTTTTCGAAAACACTTCAAGGAAAAGATGACCTTTTTTTATCACATGTAATAATTTAAAAAACTCTAAATGAATTGTGGAAACCAAAAATATAGGGTGTTTCACTTGAAAAAATTAAGTTTGTGGTAGCCCCATAAAACCAACCACCTGAAATCCCATATCTTAAAAATATACTATACTTCTAAGTAAGAAATATTGCTGCGGACCTCCGCATGGAAATATCAATAGGCAATTACCTTTTGGTTTATACGTTTGCTAAATGGTTTAAAAAAACTAATTAAATTTTCTATTACCAATTAAAGGTAATTCCGCTTCTGGAATAACGCCCAAAGTTTTTACATACATGCATTATCTAAAATTATTAATTCGAAAGTGGAATGTCCACAACGCAATTACGCACCACGATATATGTAATGTTAAGCACCACATAATTAATAATTATGATTAAATATCATCTATTTAAGGATTCTAGTACATCTGAATCTAAATGTTAATCTATGATATAGCACGGTTTTATATAGATCTGTATGTTTAATATGCTCGGATAATTTAATAAAAATTGAAAGTAAATATTTAAAATTAAAAACTCACTATATGCAATTTACAAGCTACAATTTGCAATTTAACATTAATCCTTTACCATTTAGGATTTTTCATTTACAGGTCATAAATTACAAGTTGTAAGTGGCAAGTTACACGTCACAATTTACAATTTGAACTTACAACTACAATTACAATTGCCACAATATAATTATGATCCACGATAACTTAATGTTAAACTTCACATAATTGATAATTAAGATAGAACATAATCTGTCGATAGTTTTTGTACAACTAGATCTATATAGTTCCAATTGTAAATATGTAAGATGGGTTTAATGTTAATTTACTCTATAGCACGACTGTAACAAAGAATTACTGTTTAATATACCCGGAGGATTTTCTAAAATTTCGAAATATATATTTAAAATTAAAAATTTACAGATTGCAATTCAGTTACAAATTAAAATTTACTAAGTACAAGTTATAATTTACAATTTAACATTAATTAATTAATAGTTGGGATTTTCCATTTACAAGTTATAAGCTACAAGTTGCAAATTACAAGTTACACGTCACATTACACTTTACAGTCTACAACTTAGATTTACAATTATAATTAAAATTAAACTTTCAATTACAATTATAATAATTACAATAACATTTACACTTACACGATAATAATTTAGTATTAAATACAACATAATAACTAATTTTATAGAGCATCATCTGTTGATACACTCTTGTATATATAAATCTAAATGTTAATTTAAGATATAATGCGATTTTATATATCTTATATTTTATATATTTTATATATTTTATCTGTTGTTTAATATGCTCGGAGATTTAATACAAATTAAAAGCATATATACATTTAAAATAAAAAATTCACAATATGCGATTTAAAAGTTACAATTTAAGATTTACTACAATTTACTATTAATGCTTTACAGTTTACGATTTTCCGGTTACAAGTCATAAGTTACAAGTTGAAAATTTGCATGCCACAATTTACAATTAGCATCAGCTCACTACTTAAAACTTAGAATTTCAATTGCAATTACAACTATAATTACAATTGCCACCACATAATTATATTCCACGATAATGTAATGTTAAATACCACATAATTAATATCATCTGGCGATAGATCTTAGTACAACTAGATCTAGATAGTTCCTGTTGTAAATATGTCAGATGAGTTTAATGTTAATATACTATATAGCACCACTGTAAGAAGAAATACCTGTTTAATATACCCTGAGGATTTTATAAAATTTTAAAGTATATATTTAAAATAAAAAAATACAGTTTGCTTTTTGCGATTTACAAGTTACAAATTGCAAATTAAGATTTACTAAGTACAGTTTAACATTAATTCGGTAAGAGTTACGATTTTCTGTTTACAAGTTATAAGTTACAAATTGCAAATTACAAGCTACCCCTACACGTTACAGTTTACGGCTTCCAGCAGCTAACAACTTTGAATTTCAATTACAATTAATATTAACCTTACAATCACAATTACAAGAACAATTGCAATTACTACAACACAATTACGCTTTACGATAATTTAATGTTAAACATCACATAATCAATAACTGTTAGAGAATATCATCCGTTGATAGTTTCTTGTATATCTAAATATAAATGTTAATTTACGATATAACACGGCTTTATATACATCTATAAGTTTAACATACTAGGAGGAATTAATAAAAATTGATAGGGTATATTTAAAATTAAAAATTCACAATATGCTATTTACAAGATACAAATTGCAATTTAAGATTTACTAAGTACAAGTTATGTTACAAGTTGCAAATTACAATTTACACTTTACAGTTTACAACTTCCAACAGTTAACAACTTAAAATTTTAATTACAATGAAATATAACTGACAAGTGCAATTACAACAACAATTACAATTGCCACACAAATTAGAAATTTGCTTGCTACAAATTACAATTTAAGAATAACTATGTGCAAGTTAAAATTTACAACTGATCATTAATCCTTTACGGTTTACGATTTTCCATTTCCAAATTATAAGTTACAAGATGCACGCCACAATTTACAGTTTGCAACAGCTCACTTAAAACTTAGAATTTCAATTATAATTACAACTATAATTACAATTACAACATAATTATATCCCACGATAATTTAATGTTAAACACCACATAACTAATAACTATGATAGCATATCATCTGGCGATATATGTTTGTACATTTATATCTAGATAGTTCCTGTTGTTAATACATAAGATGAGTTTAATGTTAATTTATTTTATAGCAAGACTATAACAATAAATTACTGTTTAATATACCCGAAGGATTTTACAAAATTTCGAAGTAAATATTTGAAAGTAAAAATTTACAGTTTGCGATTTACAAGTTACAAGTTACAATTTATGATTTATTAAGTACAAATTATAATTTACTTTTCAACATTAATCCTTTACGATTTTCTATTTACAAGTTATAAGTTACAAGATGCAAATTACAAGTTACCCGTAACAACTTACAACCTAAAACTTAGAATTTCGGTTACAAGTAAAATTGTAATTACAGTTGCCACAATAAAAATGAATAATATAATGTTAAACACCTCATAATTAGTAATTATGATAGAATATGATGTCAGCAGATTTTTGTACATCTAGATCTACATATGAACTATGTAGATTGTAAAGATATAGGGTGAGTTAATGTAAATTTACGATATAGCATGCCTATAATAAGAAATCACTGTTTAATATACTCGGAGGATTTAATAAAATTAAAAGTAGTATACATATATTTAAAATTGAGAATTTACAATTTGCAATTTACATTTTACATTTTACAAGGTACAGTTTAGGATTTACTAAGTTACAATTAACAATTTAACATTAATCCTTTACGATTTACATGCTTCCATTTACAAGTTATAAGTTACAAGTTCCAGGTTACAGTTTACAATTTAAAACTTAGGATTTTAATTAGAATTAGAATTACAGTTGTAATCACAATTACAACAAACTACAATTACAATTGGCACAACGCGATAGTTTAATATTCAATACAACATAATTAATAATTATGATAGAATGTCATCTGTTGATAGATTTTTGACCATCTAGATATAGATAGTTCCTATTGTAAAAATATAAGATGAGTGTAATATTAATTTACGATATAGCATGACTATAACAAGAAATAACTGCTTAGTGTACTCGAAATTTTTAATAAAATTTCAGTGTATGTTTAAAATTAAAAATTTACTATTAGCTATTTACAAGTTACAAATTACAAGTTGTAGTTTAAGATTTAGTAAATACAAGTTATAATTCTCAGTTTAACGGTAATCTTTTACAATTTTCCATTTACAAGTTATAAGTTTCAAGTTGCAGTTTACACATTGCACGTTGAAATTTGCAACTTAAAACCTAGAATTTCAATCCAAATTATAATTAGAATAGTAATTACAAATACAATTACAATTGGTACAATACAATTGCGCTACACGATAATTTAATGTTACACATTAGGATAGAATATCATCTGTCGATAGATTTTTCTACATCTAGATATAAATAGTTCCTGTTTTAAAGATATAAGGCAGTTTAATGTTAATTTATGATATAGCATGACTATAACAACAAATAACTGCTTGGTATACTCGAAAATTTTAATACAATTTTAAAGTGTATGTTTAAAATTCAAAATTCACAATATGCGATTTACAAGTTACTAGGTGTTTACTAAGCACAAGTTATGATTTACGATTTAACATTATTCTTTTACGATTTTCGAATTTCTATTTACAAATTATAAGTTTCAAGTTGCAGTGTAGAAGTTGCATGTTAGAGTTTACAACTAAGAATTTCAATTACAATTGAAATTACAACCAAAATTACAACTGACACAACACAATTATTATGCTACACGGTAATTTTTTAATATTAAACACCACATAATTAATAATTATGATAGAATATCACCTGTCGATAGATTTTTGTACATCTAGATCTAGATACTTTCTATTGTAAAGATATGACAAGAGTTTAATTTTAATTCACGATATAGCCCAACTATAACAAGAAATAGTTTAATATAGTCGGAGAATTTAATAAAAATTTCAAAGTATATGTTTGAAATTAATAATTTACGATATGCGATTTACCACTTACATGTTACAATTTAAGATTTACTATGTACAAGTTACAATTTACAATTAAAGCTTTACAGTTTACGATTTTCCGTTTACAAGTCATAAGTTACAAGTTGTAAATTAATTACGCTCGGAGAATTTGCATGTCACAATTTACAATAATTTGCATCAGTTCACTACTTAAAACTTAGAATTTCAATTGCAATTACAACTGTAATTACAATTGCCACCACATAATTATATTCCACGATAATTTAATGTTAAATACCACATAAATAATATTATCTAGCGATAGATCTTAGTACAACTAGATCTAGATAGTTCCTGTAGTAAATATATAAGATGAGCTTAATGTTAATTTACTATATAGTACCCCTATAAGAAGAAATACCTGTTTAATATACCCTGAGAATTTTATAAAATTTCGAAGTATATATTTAAAATAAAAAAATTACAGTTTGCGATTTACAAGTTACAAATTGCAAATTAAGATTTACTAAGTACAGTTTAACCTTAATTAGGTAAGTTACGATTTTCTGTTTACAAGTTATAAGTTACAAATTGCAAACTACACGTTACAGTTTACGACTTCCAATAGCTAACAACTTTGAACTTCAATTACAATTAAAATTAAACTTGCAGTCACAATTACAACAACAATAATTGCAATTACTACAACACAATTACGCTTTACGATAATTTAATGTTAAACATCACATAATCAATAACTTATAGAATATCATGTGTTGATAGATTCTTGTATATCTAAATATAAATGTTGATTTACGATATAACACGGCTTTATATACATCTATATGTTTAAAATACTAAGAGGAGTTAATAAAAATTGATAGGGTATATTTAAAATTAAAAATTCACAATATGCTGTTTACAAGTTACAAATTGCAATTTAAGATTTACTAAGTACAAGTTACAAATTACAAGTTATATTTTACAGTTTTCAACTTCCAACAGGTCACAACTTAAAATTGTAATTACAATAATTAAATTAAACTTACAACTGCAATTACAATTGCCACACAAATTAGAAATTTGCTTGCAAGTTACAAAAATTTCAGATTTAGTATGTGCAAGTTAAAATTTACAACTGAGCATTAATCTTTTACGGTTTACCATTTTTCATTTCCAAATTATAAGTTACAAGTTGCAAATTACAAGATGCACGCTATAATTTACAATTTGCAACAGCTCGCAACTTTTAGTTTTAATTAGAATTAGAATCACAATTAATAGAAACTACAGTTGCGATTGGCACAACGCGATAGTTTAACACTAAATACAACATAACTACTAATTATGATAGAATGTCATCTGTTGATAGATTTTTGTACATCTAGATATAGATCGCTACTATTGTAAAACTATAAGGTGAGTGTAATTTTAATTTACGATATAGCATGACTATAACAAGAAATAACTGCTTAGTATACTCGAAAGATTTAATAAAATTTCAAAGTGTATGTTTAAAATAAAAAAAAAATACTATTTACAAGTTACAAATTACAAGTTGTAGTTTAAGATTTACCAAGTACAAATTCTGATTTACACTTTTAGATTAATCATTTACGATGTTCGATTTTTCATTTACAAATTATAAATTTCAAGTTGCAGTGTACAAGTTGCATATTAGAGTTTACAACTTAGAATTTCACTGAAAATTATGATTACAATTTAAATTACAAACAAAATTACAATTGGCAGAGCACACTTATTTCACTTTACGATCATTTAATATTAAGCACCACATAATTAATAATTATGATAGAATATCATCTATCGATAGATTTTAGTGCATCTTGATCTAGATAGTTCCTCTTGCAATGGTATAAGATGAGTTTAATGTGAAGTCACGATATAGCACGCGTCTAACAAGAAATCACTGTTTAATAGACTCGAAGAATTTAATAATAATTTACAATATGCGAATTACAAGTTACAACTTGTAGTTTAAGATTTAATGCAAGTTATAATTTTCAGCAAAACGGTAATCTTTTACAATTTTCCATTTACAAGTTATAAGTTTCAAGTTGCAGTTTACACATTGCACGTTGGAATTTGCAACTTAAAACCTAGAATTTCAGTCCAAATTATAATTAGAATTGTAATTACAATTACAATTACAATTGGTACATTAGAATTGCGCTACACGATAATTTAATGTTAAACATTAGGATAGAATATCATCTGTCGATAGATTTTTCTACATCTAGATATAGATAGTTCCTATTGTAAAGATATATGGGAGTTTAATGTAAATTTATGATAGAGCATGTCTATAACAACAAATAACTACTTAGTATACTCGAAAATTTTAATACAATTTAAGGGGTAAGTTTAAAATTCAAAGTTCACAATATGCGATTTACAAGTTACAAGGTTTTTACTAAGTACAAGTTATGATTTACGATTTAACATTATTCTTTTACGATTTTCGATTTTTCATTTACAAATTGTAAGTTTCAGGTTGCAGTGTACAAGTTACGTGTTAGAGTTTACAACTTAAAATTTCACTTAAATTTATGATTATAATTTAAATTACAAGCAAAATTACAACTGGCTCAACACAATTATTATGCTACACGTTAATTTTTTAATATTAAACACCACATAATTAATAAATATGATAAAATATCACCTGTCGATAGATTTTTGTACATCTAGATCTAAATAGATCCTATTGCAAAGATATAAGGTGAATTTAATGTTAATTCTCTTCTAACAAGAAATCATTGTTTAATATACTCGAATTAATTAATAAAATATCAAAGCATGTGTTTAAAATTAATAATGTGCAATATGCGATTTAAAACTTGTAGTCTAAGATTTACTAAGTACAAGTTATAATTTTCAATTTAACGCTAATCCTTTACGATTTTTTATTTATAAATTATGTACTTTACATGTTGCACGTTAAAATTTGCAACTTAAAACTTAGAATTAAAAGTGTAATTACAACTATAATTACAATTGGCACAACACAATTACGCTACACGATGATTTAGTCTTAAATACCACATAGTTAATAATTATGATAGAATATCATCTGGCGATAGGTTTTTATACATCTAGATCTAGATAGTTCCTATTGCAAAGATATAAGATGAGTTTAATGTTAATTCACGATATAGTACGATTATAACAAAAACTCAGTGTTAAATATTCTCGGAAAGTATACTACAATTTCAAAGTATGTTTAAAGTTAAAAATTTGCAATAAGCGAGTTACATGGTTACAAGTTGTAGTTAAGGATTTACAAAGTTGTACGTTAAAGTTTACAACTTAAAACTTAGAATTTCAATTAAAATTCTAATTACAATTGCAATTACAATTGGCACAACACAATTAACATAGCACCTGTCGCTAGATAGATAATTTAATGTTACAACATTAATTACTAATTATGACAGAATAGAATAGATTTATTGTACATCCAGATCTAAATAGTTATTATTGTAACAATATAAGGTGAGTTTAATGTTAATTTACGATATAGCACAAGTCCAACAACAAATTACTGTTTAATATATTCGGATTCAAAGTACATGTTTAAAATTAATAATTGACAACATGCGATTTACAAATTACAAGTTGTAGTTTAAGATTTACTAATTAAGAGTTATAATTTTCTTTTTTTCTTACAAGTTATGCAGTTTACATGTTGCACGTTGAAATTTGAAACTTAAAAATTAGAATTATAACTACAAGTGTAATTACAACTGCAATTACAATTGGCCCAACACAATTAACCTAGCACGATAATTTAATGTTAAACAACATTAATTAATAATTATGACAGAATTATCATCTGTCAATAAATTTTTGTACATCTAGATCTAAATAGTTCCTATTGTAATGATATAAGGTGAGTTTAATGTTAATTCACGATATAGCACGAGCCTAATAAGGAATCACTGTTTAATATACTCGGTTTCAAATCGCATGTTTAAAATTAATAATTTACAACATGTCATTTACAAATTACAAGTTGTAGTTTAAGATTTACTAATTACAAGTTATAATTTTCTTTTTTTTCTTACAAGTTATGCAGTTTACATGTTGCACGTTGGAATTTGTAATTTAAAACTTATAAATATAATTACAAGTGTAATTACAACTGCAGTTACAATTGGCCCAACACAATTAACATAGCACGATAATTTAATATTAAACAACATTAATTAATATTTATGACAGAATATCATCTGCATAAATTTTTGTACATCTAGATCTAGATAGTTCCTATTGTAATGATATAAGCTGAGTTTAATGGTAATTTACGATATAGCATGAGTCTAACTAGAAATCACTGTTTAATATACTCGGATTCAAAGTATATTCGATTACAAATTACAAGTTGTAGTTTTAGATTTACTAATTACAAGTTATAATTTTCAATTTAACGTTAATCGTTTACAATATTTTTCTTACAAGTTATGCAGTTTACATTTTGCACGCTGGAATTTGCAACTTAAAACTTAAAATTATAATTACGAGTGTAATTACAACTACAATTACAATTGGCACTACACGGTAATTTAATGTTAAACACCTCACAACTAATAATTATGATAAAATATCATCTGTCGATTGTACATCTAGATCTAAATAGTTCCTATTGCAAAGATGTAAGATGAGTTTAATTTTAATTCACGATATAGCACAACTATAAAAAGAAATCAGTGTTTCATATACTCGGGGGATTTAATAAAATTCACAATATGTAATTTACAAGTTACAACTTGTAGTTTACGATTTACTAGGTACAAGTTACAATCTACAATTTAATATTAATTCCTTAGGATTTTGATTTCCCATTTAATTACAAGTTGCAAGTTACAAGTTGCATGTTACAGTTTACAACTTAATGCATAGAATTTAATTACAATTAGAATTTTAATTTCAAATATAACTACAATTACATTTAGCACAACATCATTACGCTCCACGATAATTTAATATTAACCATCACATGATTAATAATTATCATAGTGGAATAGCATCTTAGACTTTTGTATATCTAGATCTCGATAGTTCCTATTGGAATAATATAAGGTGAGTTTAATGTTAATTGGCAATATAACAAGAAATCACTGTTTAATATACTCGGAGGATTTAATAAAATTTTGAAGTATATATCTAAAATTAAAAATTTACAATCTGCAATTTACAAGTTACTGCTTAGAGTTTAAAATTTATTAACTTACAATTTAACACTAATCCTTTAGGTTACAAGCTGCAAATTACAAGTTACTCGTTACAGCTTACAATTTACAACAGATTAGAACTTAAAATTGTACTTACAATTAGTCTTACAATTGTAATTACAATTGTGGCTGCATTTACACGCACAATACAATTACGCTCCACGATAATTTAATGTTGAACATTACAAAATTAATAATTATGATAGAATATCATTTGTTATGTTATCCTCTATTTGCAACACATAACTTCGTTGAAGAAGCGTTGTTACCTGCAACTTAAAACTTAAAATTTCAATTACAATTAGAATTGCAATAGTTACAACTACAATTACAATTACATTTGCAACTGCAATAACAATTGTAATTTTCTAGGGTACTTTGATACATATACAATTTTTTTACACTTTTTCAGTCTGGTTATTGGAAAACATTGAAGAAAGACTGTATAAAATGCCACTGCAACGAACTCGGTTCGATAGACACCATTTGTCACCAAGAAACTGGCCAGTGCCGTTGCAAAGCGGGGATTTCCGGTCAAAATTGCGACCAATGTCTTCCCAATTACTATGGTGCCGTAGCTACCGGATGCGTAGGTAAGAAGATTATTTCAGAAAAAAAATTACAATATTTACGTAAAATGTAATTAAGTGTATACATTAATATATAAAATAAACTGGAGTTTTAAAATGAAGCCAAATATGAGAGGATGCCATCGGCATCTAGAAATGGCATGATTACAGGGTGAAAATAATAATAATAATGAGGACGAAAAATAAAGCTGATTTTTTATTAACAGGCAAAAGCCAAGAAAAGCCTTCTCCTAGCTAGGGATGCGCACGATATATCGACTTTTATTTCGACGTGACTTTATTCGATAAAATGTCGATGAATGAATTTTCTGTTATAAACCATTCATTTTAAATAAAATTTTATAAAATATAAATTTATAATTTTTAATGCTCTTCTTTCTTGTTGAAATTCTTCTTATGTTTCAAGAGATTTTACTTATTTACTTATTAATTGTATGAAATGATTAATCAACACATCTAGGTGCCTATTCAGTTTTTAGGAAACATCTATAGCTTGAATGTTTCCAATCCGTCTGGTTTGAAACAATTTAAATAATTTTTCAACATCCGTGCACAATTTACCGCACTAATTTTTATCCAGTAAGCAACACATTACCGCACTACTGCGGTAAATTACATACTACTGAACAAGTGCTGTAAAATAAGCAATGATATATGCAATGTTATATTTTGGTCTTGAATTTTGTAACGTGCCATATTTCTTAGCATTAATATTACAGGAATGGGTTTCTCATAAGTTTGGAAAAACGCAAAAAAAAACAATTTGACGAACCCCTATTAATAATATTTAGCGCCGTTTTAAAACTGATATATTGATGTTAACGCCCTGTACACACCCCCATAAATAAGATATTTCCGTCCGTTTAGATTGGTTATCAGAATCGCGCGAGCGATCAGGATCTTTAAGAAGCAGGCCTTGTCAATCGGAGAAAAACAAAATACGATGGGGGTCACCTCCCTGTCAGTTTTGCGGCCAATTAAAATCGATCTATTCATCCATCACTGTAGAATAGCCTGAATAGCGGACAGTGGCGTTCTCGGTATCGCTGATTCCAAACGAGTTGGTAATAATAGAGTTATTATTGCAACGTTTTATTTTAAATGTCACTTAATGCTTATAAACCAATTTATATTATACAAATGTTTTTCTTGAGTTCTTCCTCTATTATTAAAAAATGCCCTTTTTCAGAAAGTTTTTCAACTATTTTTAAAAAAGTTAAATGCATATTTGACTGCAACTTTTGCTGTATAAATTGGCTTTGATCGAGTTTTAATCCGACGTTTTATATTTAGGTCTTCAACAGAAATTTTAAATTAATAAATACGGACCCCAACATTATTTTTTTTGACGGTGTTTCAAATATAATTATTAAGAAAAATGCACGTTTGACCGCAACTTTGTCTCTATAAATTTGATTAACCAATTTTTTTCTGATATTTTGTATTCGGACCATCATCAGAAACTTAAAGCTTTTAAATGCCGATCTAAATTTAGATTTTAATGAACGTTTTTTCAAAGATTACCAAAAAATTTACTTTTGATTGCAACTTTTTTCCAGTAGAGTAAATTGTTTGTAAGTTTTTTCGTATTTAGACTCATCATCGGGAGCTTGAAAATATTAAGTACAGGTCTGGATATAATTTTTAGGGCGATTTTTTATTGTTAGCATTTTTTTCACAACAAGTTTCTTCATATAAAATGGCTCTTAATCGATTTTCAATCCTACGGAAGGTGAATTTTTTAAATATGGACCTTAACCTGTTCGATTTTTGCCTTAACTATTTTCAAAATACATTCTAACATTCACAGTAACTTTTGCTGAATCGTATTGTTACGTATTTCCGTGGGTTCTGACAAAATCACAACTTTTACTATTTTAAAATAATACTCTCTTTATTCTTTACCACTGTATACAATTAAACACACTAAAGTACTCTTATAAATTTACTACTAATAGATCTTTACAATTCAGCACTCAATGATTAACTAACTACGCGCATTCTGTATAATAAGGTCTGAAGGGTCCGCGGCTTCTGCGTTATTTTCGCCCGGCCCCACTCTATCGGGAACGTTCTCGGTCGGCGATGATTCATACGGAAGAATGTAGACGAGGCAAGGTTAGTTGTATAAGGTAGCACAAAAACATTTGGATGGTCGCTAGACGTGACATTGCCTCCCTCTTAAACCTGATCGTCCTGATCAGCTACTTCATGTCCGTGATATGCTTCCCATAGAGTTAGCTTTAAGGTCATATTGAACCTTAATTCTGTCACTGACGATAGTCGCCCATATTATAATGTTTCATCTTTCTCCTAGATCTTGTTTTGGGTCCTTGACTTGCGGCACAGGATGAACACTGCCGCCATCATGATTTCACATCCTGATAGTAGTTGACCCAGTAGAATCTGTCAAGCATGCTGTCAATTGTTTTGTTCACTCCGAGAGAACACCAGACCTTTCCATTATGGACATCTTCCTGGACTTCCGATACCCTCTTCTTTGGTACTGCAAACTGCATCTTCACTACTTTTCCATTGGTGATTTCCCAGACTCGTTTAAGAAGTCCATTTTCAACTACTAATGAGTCCCACTGAGCCCACAGCGCATTAAAAGTATATTCTTATTCTTCTTCCTCAGCCATTTGATGTCCACTTCTGAACATAAGCCTCTTCCCATGATTTCCATGTCGATCTTTGCTGGACGGTCTGGATCCAATTATTTCCCGCATGTCATTGGATATCGTCTCTCCATCTCGCCTCTGTGCGTCCGACATTTCTCTTTGACTCTCTTGGTCTACATTGCATCAGGGTTTTCGTCCATTTCGAGTTGTTTCTGGCTACGTGACCTGCCCAACTCCACTTCAACCTCGCTACTTTTTCAATGATGTCGCAAACTCCTGTTCTTCTCCTGATGTCTTCGTTACGTATTCTATCTTTCAGGTACTCCTCGTATTGCTCTCTCCATCGCCGTTTGGCAGACCCGGAGGCGGTTTGCACTGTTTGCTGTGAGTGTCATTGTTTCGAGTCCATATCTCGCCACTGGCAGGACGCATGTGTCATAGACTTTTCTTTTTAGATTTGTAGGAATGGTCGGTTGACGAAGGATGTAGCTGAGGTTCCCTAATGCCATCCGCTGCTGTTTGGTTTTCTCTCCCAAGTTGGATGTTATATCCCAGATAGTTACACTGATTGGCTACATCCAGAGTGTGATTCTCAATGGTGACTATAATGTCATCTGGACTCATGACTTTGGTCTTTTGAAAGTTCATTTTGAGACCAACAGCTTGGCAGGCGTGCTTGAGTTCTTGGATCATTGTTGATAATTCGTTTGGCTCGTTGATGAACAAGATAATATAATCTGCAAAACGGAGGTGGTTGAGACATTTTCCGTCTATGTTGACGCCTTTCTGCTTCCAGGATAGACACTTGAACACGTCCTCTAAAGCCAAGGTGAACAATATCGGTGAAATGTGTGTGTGTCCCCTTGTCTGACCCCCCGCCTCGCGAAAACCTTTCCAGTTCCAGTCTTCATCAATTTTTACATGCAGGGACGCGTTCTCGTAAATGTAGCGGATCAGGTTTGTATATCTGGAGTCAATACGGGCATTGTTCATCGCTCTCATCACTGCCCGGCTCTCGATCGAGTCGAACGCTTTCTGGTAGTCTACAAAGGCCATGTGAAGCGGAATATTGTACTCCGTACAATTCTCTATCAGTGTGCGTACTGTTTGGATATGGTAGGTTGTGCTGAAACCCTTTTTGAATCCTGCCTGTTCAACTGGCTAATAAAAGTCGAACTTCTGGCTCATGCGATTTGTTATGATTTTTGTTAAGAGCTTGTAGGCAGCAGGCTAATGGGTCTGTAATTTTCCATGTTCGTATTGTCACCTTTTTTGAAGAGAAGAATGACTTCTGCATTTTTCCAGGAATCTGGATTCCTTTCTTCATCGAGGCATTTATTCAGTAGAATTAAGAGGACTTCTTTAAGTGTCTCCCCTCCAATTTTTATCATCTCGTTCGCGATCTGGTCTTCTCCTAGAGCCTTACAATTTTTGAGCTGTTTTAAAGCTGCCTCTAGCTCGTTATTATCTATGGGCTCTTAATTCTTCTGATCCCTCCTTCACGTTTGATTTTCGGGTTTCGTCTTGCCGGGCTGCCACTGATTGTTTGTAGAGCTTTCGATAAAAGTTCTCAACAGTTTTTGCGATCCTATCTCTTTCACTGACAATTTCTCCCTAGTCATTTTTCATTTGGTGAATGATCAGCTTGCCTCACATCGCATAGAACGAAGCACGCTCATGTTCGTGCTTGTTCTGATGGTATCCTCGCTCAATCTTGTGTTTAGTGTTCTCTGATCCCTTTTGATGGCCGTTTTCACTTTTTTGTTAAGATCATTGTATGTGGGTGAGTTTTTGTCAGCGTTTCTTCGTTCATCTATAAGATTTTTTATTTCAGTGCTGAATTTTGGATTCTCCTGTTTTTGAAATGCACTCACTTTCTTTACTGCTATTTGATCGCTGTTAGTAATTTTAGTTGAGAGCTCGTCTAATTCCATTTCTCGCAATGCTTCCGTTGGTTGTAGCTTCTTGTCGATATATCGGTTGTATTCCTCTTAATTTTCTCTTTACTCACTTATGGCGAGATGGCTCTTCCTTTCTATTAGGCGTTTTCTCTCCAGTTGGGTATTGATGCGTATTTTGGCCCTGATCAGTCAATGGTCACTGCCTGTATTGAAGTGATTTATGACCGATACATTTAAGCACATTCGGTTGTTCGATGTGAGGATGTAATATATTTCGTTTTTTTTTAAGTAAATCCCTTAGTTAAAATATCTCTCCGGCTTGGTCTTGGTTGTCGTTCTTCCTTAGCTTTTAACAATAGTGCTAGTTCGCTATCCTCAAGCTGATCCCTTCTAAGTTGCTCTGGAGTCCACTGCTGATCCACCTCAAACTTGATTTGCCTAATGGGGGTAATTCATTCTCGTTGATCTATTCTTTGGCAATGCTTATACCTATTCTTGCATGGTTTTCTGGATAAAGCATCGGTATTATTATGCAATCTTCCTGCCTTGTGCTTCACCTTAAAATTATATTGTTGTAACTCTTCCTGACTTGACTTTCAACTCCTAGCGTCTCTGGTTGCAGATGTAGGCCGTAGTTGTACTCGACAGGCTCTCTTGAAATGCCCAGTCCGGTCACATCTATAGCACTTGTTTGAAAGATTTCGGTGACGTGGCCTATCTTCTAGTGGCTCCTGGAATCTTTTTCTCGACACTCCCTGTTGTAAATGTCCAGTCCTGCCACACCTCATTGATTTCTAACATTTCGGTTAGTTTGGGTTAGTAACTTCCAGCGGCTCCCGGAATCTCCCCGTGGCCTGAAGAACTGTTGGTTTAAAAATGTTACAGGCCTCGGTTTCTAGGGCTCTACCCATAACTTCACAGCTGTTATCAAATTTGGCTACATACCGCATCGAGATTCACAACTCTCATACCATCCACAAAATATTGAGCAGCAAGCTCCTCTTGAAACTCTTCTGTTACTGCCGGGTACGCCAATAGAATGAGACGTCTAACGTTTGCCTTAATCTCTTGCAGGTTTTCACCAGGTTTCTCATGCCGAGACTTTACTTCTTGTTCCTGACACAGTTGTCTTCTGTGTTGATCTCCAAATCGTCTCTTCAGGGTAGCTACAAGTGCGTCATATTTCGCCTGTTGGCTGATGGGAATGGTCTGTAGCAGTTGCAGGGCAGATCTACGAAGCGCTAACACTAGTGGTGTAGCAATTTTCTCGCTATTTTAACCGTTGGCAATAGTAGCGGCTTCAAATTGTCTTTTGTACATTGTCCAGGATGTTTAACCGTCATAGGTTGAAGATTTGATATTCTATATTCTAGCCTGTGGCGAATACCCTCTTGGTGAATCCTTGACTTTTTAATCTGGTATGTAGATTCCTCATTTCCCTCCTGTACGTTTCCTACTCCTTTCGGTGCATTTCCAACTTCTTTTTGTACATTTCCAACTTCTTTTTGCACAGTCCCAACTTTTTTTTGTATATTGTTTACTTCTTTTTCAAATTTCTCATTTTGCCCGTCCAATATTTTCTGTAATTTTCCTTGCTCACCTAAAATTACATCCGACGTCCATTCTGAAGCTGGTCCTGTTCTGCTTGTCTTTTACGTTCATCTTCTTCCCAATCCGCTCGTCTTTTATCTTCTTGACCTTGAAAAATTTTCTACTTGCCTTTTATCTTCTTGGTCTTGTAAAAGGTAGCACAAAAGCATTCGGATGGTCGCTAGCCGTGACAGTATGTTGCGGTTTATAAATGATATTTAAAAATGGCATCTTTGACAGCAACTTATTTCTGAATAAATTGGGATTAATCGGTACATAGCTCAACGTTTCGTTTCCGAGCCATCAGCAGGAACTCAAAATGTTCAAAAGCACACCTGAGCCTTATTTTCTGATAGCGTTTTTAAATTTAAGGGGAAAAATTCACTTTTGCTTGGGCTTTAATTAATTTTAATCCCACGTTTTTCTGTATATATTTGTGTTCAAAAACCATTTTGAACACGCTTTCAAATCTAACGATTTAATTTTATACAATTTTTACATTCCACGACACTGCTCGCATTTCAAAGATAAATTAAAACCTTGACGATATTACTAACGCCATCTCTTGTTTACAACGTTTATCCACTACATCAGGCAGTCTAGAAAGCTAAAAGTAAAGCGGCCTCTAAACTCACCTGACCAATCACAGCGCTTTCTACCGAAAAGCCGCGATATTTCTAGCTTCATCTGTTTTAACAACGTTTACTCATCTGCACCGGCACCCCGCCTAAGAAGCAGTCCTACATCCAGACGCATGATTCGTGCAAACCAATCACCTCAATGTATTTCAAACCCTACACTATGCAGGAATACATTCGGACATTCGGCCAATCACAGCTCTCACGGCGAAGACTGAGGTAATCAAGTTAGTGCCTCTAAATTTCCGATCTTTAATAATCGAATCTATAATTCCTAGTCAGCGTATTTCGACCAGTACTGTGTTAAAATGCATAAGTTTATGCTAGATGCTGATGTTAAGCTTCATATAACTTCTCTGTAGTTACATCATTTGCCCTTTTCTAAGTTTTAAGTTTCCATATTCTCCCGCTAGAAAGGGAGGAGTCAACGCCTTCGAGCTGCTCCAGTTCACACGTTCTAGTAAAAAGTCGCATCTTGAACCCCAACCAGATAGCCGCGCTGAAGCGCGCTCCCGTTTCCCGCCGTCAAGCCGCCATGCCGGGAAGTTTTCATGTTTTGAGACCTCATAATCACTCTAGTTCTCTACTCAAGTGAATTGTGTTATCCAGCCATAGTCATCGTTGTTTCAAGCCTACAAGTAAGATATTTATCGGCACCCTGCTGCCATTATCCTCAAACTATTTATGACACTGTGTACAGGCGTCCCCATTGGTCTAATCCATGAGAAGCCTACAAAAAGGTATTTCTCACAATAGAGCCTTGTCTCTAACCACAAGTAATCCAGTCTTGTATCGAGCCCCGAGTGCTCAGCAAACACTCACCTTCTTAGGATCTGTCAAGTAACAGCTCTCCTAGATTTTCACGCCGAAAAACATCTAGTCTGTCCTAGCCCTGTTTAAGGCAACTAATTAGTAAACGCAGTACCATCGCTGTGCTAGCGTTCTCCATTAGGCTTTGTCCATGGGGTTCTCAATATTATTCGAGTCTCGTCTCGAATCTCAAACGTTTACATTCACATACGTTTACATTCTCTCAAACGCGGTACCATCGCTGTACTAGCGTTCCCATTTGGTCTTGTCCATGGGTCCAATATTCAACATTCTCTATCAGAGTATAACACTGGGTTGTTATTGTCCGGCCTTATACGGATTACTCTGCACTAGTCTGCAAATATTCTCTAGCCTTATTCTAATATAAGGATTAAACGGCACTTGTCTTGTCTGTCAGTATTCTCAAATCTCAATACACCATTTGAGTCATACCTATGCTACCTGCATAGCATGTTTTACAATAATTTTTGTGTGTACAAAAACCGCATTTCACAAGGCATCCAAGTCATGCCATATGCATATATAACTGCATACCACATCAAACTACTACATTCAAGTCGTTCCTATTTGCAAGAAATCAAACTACGTTGTATACAGAAGCTAGCAATAGACCTAGCAAGTGTTTATTTATTTATTTATATATATCAACGGGAATGACCCAGTATTGCAAAATTAAATTACATATAATATAATAAGAATATAGAACAATATAAACCTAACCCAACTAAAAATCTTTAAAAAAAAGAAAAACATCAAATAATGTTAAAATATTCCTAAGAGACCAGAGTCAAGCGATGAAAAGACCCAAATTCCTCTGAAACCTTGCACACACTCCAAAGCAATCAATGACATGACATAACTGATTAGCAAGTCTTGAAGTTGCCGCTAAAAATGTATTATAACCATAATTAGTTCTATGTGGTTGAATGTGGAAAGAAATCGCCGGCCTAGTATGCCTTGAATGAACATGAAGATTAATCTTACTAAGAAGTAAGGGACACGAGCTTCTTGAGTCAAGAATATTGTAAAATATTTTCAGGTCTCTAGGTTTACGACGTGTTTCCATGGTACTTCATCTCAGTGTTGACTCAAGTCCCCCATAGTCTAAATGATCCTGGTAATTAATGAGTATGCCACTCTGTTTAAAGGCCACAAACCTTAGAAACTTATGCTGCACACTCTCAATGTTGTGCTCATTATAAAATGGACTCCATACACAAGAGCTATATTCAAGATGTGGACGCACCAGTGCACAATAAAGCAGACGTATTGAATGAATATTTTGGAACTCCTTAGAACACCTTTTAATGAATCCCAGCATTTGAAGAGCTTTCGATATTGAGTCAGTAATATGGGGAACAAAAGTCAGATGGCTATCAATGGTAACTCCAAGGTACCTCACCACCGACACAGACTCCAACCTGACATTACCAATAAAATATGAGTGATTTAAGGACTCTCTACTCTTGCTAAAACAAATAGAGTTACATTTCTTAGCATTCAAATCCATACCATTATCTCTACACCAGCCAACAAGTCTATCAAGGTCCGATTGCAGCCTGACACAGTCATCCGAGGATGAGACTCTAAGGAAAAATTTTAAGTCATCAGCAAAAAGAAGAAATGAAGTGTAGAGAAAACAACTGGAAATGTCATTTATACAAAGGTTAAACAACGGAGGTCCCAGATGAGACCCCTGAGGAACAACAGAAACCACTTGAATTTCATGCGATATATAGCCAAGAACTTTAACGACCGAGTCCGTTAAAATCTACAACACTAAAATCTCTATAAAAGCCTTTACCAACAATTTCACTTTTCCCATATGAAGCCCCCCAAGTATGAAAGATAATGGAGGGTGGAATCTGCCAGGAGTCACAATAGCCTCATCTGCCAGAAAAATGTCCAGGTTCCGATCCTCAGAAAACACTAAGTCCAGCATTGAATTGGTTTAATTAGCAATAGTATTCACTTGGAATAAGTTGTGGAGCGAGCACATAGTTGACAACACATCCAGGGCTTCAACCTCACTTCGCGATACAGGAGGTTGGGCTGTGGCAATAGAACCCGATTCTTCAGCTGACCAATATCCATGGGGCAGGTTAAAGTCACCAAGCACATACAGCTGGCAATCCGGATGTTCATCACAAAGCTTATCAAGATTTTCACCAAAAGACATGTAGCACTCAAGAGCAGCCCTTGGTGGGAAATATCCAGTTGCAACAATAAACTGATGTTCACCCGAGCCAATCAAAACAAAGACATGTTCCATATGAGGATCTGAGGAAAGTATTGAGCTTTTGATAGTTTTGTGCACACCAATCAGAATACCACCACTCCTGGAGTGCTGACTAGTATCCACCGACCTATCCTTCCGGTAAATGTTATAATCATGCATATGAAGTTCATTATTGGAAAAATCACTTGTCAACCACGTTGATATGATGTTGTGAGTAGGAAGCATTCTCAAACAGTAAGTGCAATTTAGTTCGCAGACCTCTCACATTTTGAAAGTATACTAACATATTTGAGGATGAATTTGTTAGTTTTTTGAGATGATTGCAGGTGTGCCATTAGAATATCTAATAATAAAATTTTGCTCTCCATTCCTCTGACGTGTCTTTATTTCACTCTTAAGGCCATTAAGATGTTGACGCTGCTGAGAAGTGAGGTCATAATCAATAAAAATCTTCCTTGATTAATCAAGATTTCTCTTACTCCTGACCACCCTACGAACATCATCAGCATTGTGCAAGGTAACCTTCAATGGTCGATACCCATTTTTGATTTTTGTTCTGCTTACCTATGCGGGTTAAACTTTTCACTTGGATGTCAGTCTTCACTAGATTTCTAATAAGAGACAGTAGCAGCTTGATCCTCTTGTTCACCTGTCTCTGGAAGATTGAAGATCATCAAATTACATGATCTTTTCTGTCGCTCGGAGACCTCATTCAGTACATCATCACTAGGCGCAGTTGTATGGTAAAAAACTCCAGCCTGTCTGTTGCGGTTAACTGAACCAGCATTTATGGTGGATAATTCAGTTTTAATTTGGTCTCAAGAAGCATTAAAGTTTTGAGTCATTTGCTTCAGATCATCTTTCAGCTCCTTTACTTCACTTACAAGTTCCAGGACAGTAAGTATATTAACTTTGATTTGAGTCACCTCGCCCTCCAAAGAGGAAACACGAGTGGAAAGATTAAAAATGTCCTTCAGCTTGGGTACACATGTTCGGCACATATAAGGTATCACCCGATTTGACAATGCCAAGGTTCTGATCTCAGTTGCCGAACACTCTGAACATTTCCTGCACATAACCTGTTTACAATAGTCACAGGGATATCCAAAGGTGTCACTTGCATTTTTTGGTTCTTTGAAAATACAGGGCTGATTGCACTTAAAGCATGTGCCAGACATTTTGAGGTTAAAAAAATAATAACAACACAAATTTCACAATCCGGGACAAAAATTCGTAAAAACTATTACAGCTGTCCACACACAAGCAACTACACAATTTAACAAAAGTCTACTTGACTTTATAGTACTTAGAATTCACTTGAAAAGTTAAAATTTCTGAAGATCAAAAATATAAACCACATTGTGACTTAAAGTGACTTCTCTCAGTGCTGGAAGATAAACTGCTGAACATTGAATGTTTCTCGTCAACTGTGAATATTGTGTACATAGTAGCTTACAGGTGGACTTTAAGGTAATATTTATCTTGTTATTATTGCTTCTATATTACTGTATTTCATATCAAAGTTAGTTCAGCTAACCGAGCTCATACGTAGCAGTTCCGCAGGAACTTTAAACAGACATTTAACTGTACATAGTTTCAAGTTTATAATTATATACTAGTTTAATATTACAACTGTTTATGCAATGCTTTAGTTTTTAAGTGCTTTATTTATGTCATATTCTTCAAGGTCGAAACTTGCCTCGACTGATATTGTTCATATCGTAGCACAGACTACATACAATCATTTAATGTTTATATTTTGTTTATTTATGAGCTTCCAGTTGTTTTCAAGTAAAATAACTTATTAAAATATTCATATAATGCTAAAGCTTTTTGTTTTATTTACAAAATGACTTTAGAACTAGCCCTATGGTAAATTAGAGTGCCTACGAGCACATCTCTGTTTGTTTAGAAAATCGACCAAGATCGAATTTGAAACAATTTGCTTATATTTAAGATTGTTCAATACGGAACTGGACAGGGCATTATTGTATCTATTCTTTTCACAATTAATTAGCTTTAATCGTATTTTTATTCGGTGTTTCGTATTCGAATCCTCATCAGGACCGTGAATTCCTTAATATGGACTTGAGCTTTACTTTTGCAGTTCGTTTTTGTTTAAATTACTTTAAAATCGTTTTTTAGCCGTAACAATGACTAATTTTCTTAAAAAAATTGTCCTAATTAAATTTTAATCCCACGTTCCGTATTTTAGCCATTATCAGGTGCTTGATATTTTTGAATACGAACCTGGACAGAACATTATTTCATATACATGTTTTTCAAAATTAATTGGTAAATGTATTATTTGCTAGAATTATTATTCTGATAGTGTGTGAGGTTGATTCCTTGCACTGTCAAATATTGTGTATACTCTAGCACCGTCAGAATTAGATACTTGGTTTATGTAAATATATATTTATATATTTACGGGTTTAAGTTGCTTTCAAGTTAAAATAACGTATATTAGAATATTCATATAATGCTAAAGGTTTTTGCTTTATTTTCAAAATCGCTTTACAACTAGCCCTATTGTAATTTATACTGTCTACGTGCAGCCTCTGGTGTTTTAGCAAATCGGCCAAGATCTACAACACTTGGACTTTACGTTTTCGTGTGGTTTTTTCAAATATTTAAGAAAATGAATTTGCCCTTTATATGTACTGCAAGTTTTTCCCTATGAATGGCATTCGGGCTGTCACGAACTTAAGATGTTTAAATAGGCCCATGAGCTTTATTTAATCAGAATTTAAGTATTGTTCATGAAAAACTGCACGATGAAGATCTTGGGATCCCAAATTCTAAATTTTGCTTGTAGGTGTCGTGAACTAAAATTTACTTGCCTTCCACATAAGTAACCCAAAATGTCTTTCATTAAGGGTCACTACTTTGAACTCCAATTAATCACTTAATTAATCAGTAGGATATTGAAAACACTGACTAATCATTTCTTTTTTGCCTCTGGCTTCACTCTAAACGCATCTACATATATCAATTCAACGTTGCCAGTTAGTAAATAGAGATGAAAAATTATTGATCCATTTGTAAAAGTAGGATCATATGCACATACTTATGTGCTGAAGTTTGGGCTAGTAAAATACGGTTGCTCCTCATCCAATGTTGCCATAAAGTCTCCCGCCTTTTATCTCTATACCCACACCTCGTCGTCCGTTTCCGATACACTTTTCTTTATTGCTCATAAATAATGGTCCAATTTGACGCAACAGGATCGTTAGATCTTGGCAATCGCAGAAAATAATGTTCCTCGGGTCGCGAAAAAATCTTTTTACAATCAATTGACAATCCCCTACCGTTTCGCGAACGTTCCGATTGGACTATAATAACGATAGTTAAAGGAGATTGTAAAATGTGCGCCATGGGATTTGTAGATGGATTTATGCTAATAAAGTTATAAAATCAATCGTAACTGTAGATTTTTCCGTCAGTTTAATGCAGAAAAAAATGTATGGCTGAGTTTTTTTTGAGATTATGATGGCTAAAGAGGTTATATATATTTTAGAAAAACAAGTTTTTCTTCAGTGTTACCATAGCAACATAGATATAAACAAACAACACAACCAGCCTCAACAACTCAAGAAGTATTAAACTAAAATTTGTATTTATCACTCAATTTGTGCACTGCATTTCTAAAAATCACTAATTTAGGAACAAATTGGTTATTATTTAATCGAACTTACTCCATAACTGCTTATTAATACGGAATTAAAACACAATCTTAAAAAAATAATTATTGTTGCCAGTGTCCACTGACAGCTTTATGCTACATTACTATAGCAACAACCTGTGCCTAGTCACCGACACCGGTCGAAGCCGCCTTGCGAACCCACTTATCTTTAATAATTATTCTTATTACTATTAAAAAGAGATGTTTTTGCATTAATTTGTCGACATTTGAAGAAAAAACAGCATATTTTATTTGGAGGAAAAGTTACTTTTCATGGCTTGCTCTCTATTACCAGCCTCACTCCGTTCGGCTGTTAAACACGAGCGCACCATGAAAAGTATCACTTTTCCTCCATATAAAATAATTAGAGATGCCACGAATATTCGGTGAGTATTCGGTATTCGGCATATTCGGCCTTTTTTTTTTTGTATTCGGTATTCGGCCGAATACTGTATATTCGTCTGCCGAATACCGAATACTTATTGATGAAAAAATCGCACAAAATTACTAAAAAAAATTATTTATTTCATTATTTCATTAAGAAGTAATAACACATTTAATACTTAAAATCTATCAGTGGTAAGTTATGATGAATAAACACATTTTTGCAGCATTTGTTGGGAGCAAACGACTGCGCTTTTCTTCATAGATGATGCCTGCTTTTGAAAAGTGCCTCGCACTATATGCACTACTGCCAGGAGATGATAGATAAATCTTAGCGAATTTTGTTAGATTTGGATACTCTTTTGAGTTCACTGCCCACCATTTGTAAGGGTCCGCCGTCCGATCTAGGCGAGTGGTTTTCAAATAAATATCAATTCCATTTGCTATAGCACTTTTCCTCATAACTTCACTTTGGATATTGTCCATAGCGATTTTCTCAAAACAGTTCTAGAAATTGTCGCGTATTTCGATGTTTGGATTTGTATAATTTTCATTAGTATTTTTTCTCTTACAAGGTGGAAAAGAATTATCATTGGAACTACTACATTTATCACAACTCATTTTCAGAGCTTCTAAGAAATTTTATCTTTTTGCGCTTTCCACTTGAGCTAATCCCAGAAAATTTCTTTTGAAACGCGACAATTAGATATTTGTTGTTCTCATGCAAGTGAAACCGTTTTTCAAGCTCAACTCTAAGTGAACATATTATTCTTAACAAATTGGGTGTTCGATCTGCAGTCTCTTTCTTTTCCAGGTATTTCAACAATGTGACAACATGTGGAATCATTTCAGAGATGCAGGAAATACCTTGGCTGGTTATTTTAGTTATCACTTCGAACATTGTGAGGAGTTTGATGCATTGCTTCATTAACCCCCACTGTGACGGTGTCAAATTGTCCAAAAATCCTTGATCTGTTTCTGTTAAGTACAAGAGACTGTTCTACTAATCGCTTCATTAAATAATACGTCGAATTCCAGCGTGAGCTAACTTCTTGCACTAGCTGGTGATTTAGCATCTTAAGTTCTTGTCGAATAGATTTCAGCTTTTGTTCTACTATACCAGAGTAGTTAAAATACAAGTAGTCTCGCAGCAGTGGCGATCATCTCCGGTACCTTCGCCTGGGACTTTAGCGATTACTTGACGACACATTGCAGTGAATAAACAAAACACTTAGTTAAATCATATTCTGCAACTCGTACACCTTTTATCATATTGGTTCCACTGTCGTGAGCAAGTAACTCTGAGGAATATTCCATCTTTCCGCAATTGCATTAAGCACTTTTGCGATATTGCCTCGTCACGTAATACTCGGAAGCCGTTATGAGCAAAATACCGCGAACTGCTTTTCTGCCGAATATTCGGCTGCCGAACATTCGACGCTTCGGCCCAGAGCATGACCGAATATTAGGTATTCGGTATTCGGCGAAATCAATATTCGTGGCAACTCTAAAAATAATATACTATTTTTTACCTACTCAAATAATTTCTCTTCGAAAATTATGCAGATTTTTTTTCATGCCGATTTTTTAAAGCCTCTTAAAAAATATTGCTTTTTGCATGTCATTTTCCTCCTCAGCAATTTAGCGTTTTCATAGATTTTTAATTCAGCGTTTCTTATTCGGGCTATAATCAAGAACATGAAATTTTTAGATACGAACACATTTTTTTATGATTTATTATTACATTTATTTCAACATTTGTTTGCCTATTGTATTAAAAAAAAGAACCTTTAAGAAAACCATCTTATTATTTAGGAATTCTATGTTAATTTTTAAAATAACTTCCTTTCCAGATCTCTTTATGCCTCATCATTATCCAGCCCTGTTAGTCCATTGTTGAACATAGGCCTTCTCTACGCGTTTCCATGTCTTCCGAACCTGAGCTGTAGCAATCCTGTTGAATAATATTCGTTTTATATCATCCGTCCAGGTCTTCCTCTGCTTCTTTTGTCGGCTCTAGGTCTCCATTCCAGAATCCTATTTGTCTATCTTCCGTCCTTTAACCTTGCAATGTGACCTGCCCATCGCCATTTTGCCCTAGTAATGTGCTCAATAATATCATCTACTTTAGTCCTTCATCGCAGATCCTCGTTTCTCACCCTGTATCTTAATGTCAGTCCAAGCATTGATCTTTCAATTTTTCGTTGTGCTATTTGTAGCTTCTTTATTGATGATCTGGTAAGAGTTAGGATTTCTGCCCCGTATGTTAAAACTGGTAACACGCATTGATTAACAGCTTTTCTTTTTAGTCTAATTGATATGTTGGACTTGAATATGTTGCTTAGTTTGCCATATGCTGCCCATCCCAGAGTCACTCTCCTTGCCAGTTTGCACGTTTGATTGTATCTGCTGATTTTTACCTCATGGCCCAGATATATGTATTTTTCCACTAGTTCAATTGTCGATCTTTCTATCTGTCGATCTTCTATTTGTTCACTTGGTACTAAGTTTGTCATCATCTTTGTTTCGCTGTAATTGATTTGCAATCCGACTTTCTGTGAGACATTTTTAAGATCTATAAGCATGTTCTTAGCATCTTCTAGATCGTCGGTTATTAGAACTATGTCGTCAGCAAACCGAAGGTGATTTAGTTGTTCGCCATCGATTCTGACTCCCTTGGTGTCCCACTTGAGGTCCTTAAACGCATGTTCTAAAATAGCGGTAAATAGTTTAGGCGATATGGTATCTCCAACTCCGCGTTTTGTGTGGACTGATAACGTTTTGTGAACAATCTCTGTAGATTAAATTACCAGTGCCACAATGGAGACGCTGTCTTGATGCCATTCCTGTTTTCTTTCATGAGCAAGATCTGCATACTTAGTAAGGTGTCAAGTTGTTATTATTAGGAATGGCGATATCAATCAGCCAAGTTTTCCTCCTCTGCCTATCTATCCAAACGATGTCTGGCCGGTTCACTGGTATATTTCTGTCTGTTATGATATTTCTGTCCCAGTAGATGCGGTTGTTTTCATTTTATAGAACAGCTTCAGGGGTGTATCTATAGTATGGTGTGGTACTGCCAACAAGTTTAAGTTTATGTGCCAGCCCCTTATGAATAATCTTAGCCACACATTTATGGCGGTGGAGGTACTTGGTGTAGGCAAGTATTGAGCATCCAGCCGTTATGTGCTAAATTGTCTCCGCACTAGTAAGGCATTTACCGCATTTGTCATTTTCCACAGCTTGGTCCTTGACTATATATCTCAGGTAATTTTTGATAGGGATTACCTGATGCAAACATGAATCCCTCTGTTTCCGGCAATAGATTCCCATGAGTCAGCCAATAGCTCGACGCAGGTGTGTCGGCATCTTCAGAGCCAAGTTCATGAGGGTGCCTTCCATGCAGGGCCTTCTGTTTCCAGGTCTCCATTACTTGTTCAAAATGCTTGTTATCTCCTCTATGTGCCGGGGATTGCTCAGATTTAATGGTGTATATCCTATATCTGCTAAAGTGACTGCTTTATGGAGTAGAGAAACATGGACCTTTTCAAGGAAGTATTTCCTTAAGTTGTGAACTTGTTATTCCAGCAAGATATTCAGATCTGTAACTCCTCTGCCACCGTGTGTCCTTGGCAGCGCCATTCGTTTGATTGCTAACTTTGAGTGGTGGATTCAATGATTTGGCATCGTTGTTCATGTAGTTCTTTCAATTCGCGCGATATCTGTTTTTGTCCACTTTACAATTCCAATTGTATAGGAGCGAGCTGACACGGCATATTTGTTAAGTGCACTAATCATGCTTCTACTGCACAATTGACTTTTAATAATGGTTGTAAGCCGACTTACATACTTCTTAAAGGCTTTCTCTTTAATTTTGGTCTCTTCCGCACCAAAATTAATAAAATACCTAGGCTGTAGGCCTAGGTATTTTATGATTCTCTCACCTCCATAGGATCAATCGATTATCCGCTGTCCAGCTGTTACAGCATGCTTTTCACGTATTACAGTCTGCGTTCACTTGTCAAGTCCAAACTGCATACTTATGTCCCTCGAGAACACCTCCGTAGTCTTTAGTAGGGCCTTAATGTGAGAGGATGTGCTTGCGTACAATTTTATATCATCCATATATAAAAGATGTGCCACTCTATGCTGAAAGTCCCTATCAATTCTTAAGAGGTAGCTATGTTGACTGCTATTCAGCATATTAGAGAGCGGGTTTAGAGCCAAACAGAACCATAGGGGGCTTAGGGAGTCCCCCTGGAAAATACCTCTTTTAATTTGGACGACCGATGCAGTTGCCTCCTCTTGGTTTCCTGCGAGACACAGTTGAGTGTTCCATTGATTCATGAGGTGTTTCAGAAGGTTTACAACAGTTCGATCGATTTTATATATTTGAAGGACCTTAAGTAGCCACGCATGTGGGACTGAGTCAAATGCCTTCCTGTAATCTATAAAAGTAGTATAAAGATTACGTTGTTTGGTAATGGCCTGTTCCACTATAACAAAGTCAATCAAAAGTTGCTCCTTACAACCTTGGGACCTTCTTGCGCAGCCTTTTTGCTCTTGAGCTAGCGAGCCTCGCAATGTTGATAAATTTTGTTTGCGAGAACTGATGTCAAAAGCTTATAGATCGTTGGCAGGCAAGTGGTCGGTCTATACTTGGCTGGGTTCTGGGTGTCGTGATCTTTCCATATTAAATGGGTAACGCCCAGGGTGATAAATCGTGGTACACTTGTTGGGACGAGACAGAAGCTATTAAAATGGCGGGTTATGCTTGCGTGTGTACTCTTGAGACTCTTGTACCAGAAGTTCTGAATAGCCAGCAGCCTTCCAATTATGAGAATTTTGGATAGACATTCTTACTTCTTCCAAAGTTATGTTACTATCAGCTATAGATGGGAGATGATCCATCTTTTCTCCCTCGCGTCTGATCCACTCTGCTTATATACGACTAAAAATCTTGAATTTGCTGTTTCGTAGGAGGCTGGCCATCCTCTTTATCTTCCTTCTGGGTCAGATTGCAGTAAAACTGTTTTTCGTTTGTCCTAAATAGCCAGTTACTGTGTTTTCTTAAATTGGATATTCGGTATAGGCGCAATCTTTTGGGCATTGCAGCCAGTCGCTGCTTTAATGTATCCAAGACCTGTTAAATGGTTTCGGGGGGTTATGGTTGGCATTACATTTGTTATTTTCTACAATACATTGGGCTCGCTCTTCAAGTTTCCTACTGGCACTGCCGCCTCTGGCAGCTGTTAGTTGACCAATCCATAAACTTGGATTTTTTTGACCACTCGCTGCTCCCAGGGTTTTATATTGATTTTTGCTTTAGCTAGCTAGAGTTGAGTTTTACGTCATGCCGATTACATCTGACAGTAGCAACAGCTGCTGCATAAATGGCGGTGTGTAAGACCATAAAAGAGTGGTGCTGTACAAGGTAACTGGGCAGTAGGTTTTTATCGATGAGCTCAGTAATAGCAGCAAGTTTTTTGAAACAGTTTTGTTTGGGAATATGCGGTCGTGCTGAGGGATCTGTACCATCAAATTCTGCGAGTACTTGGCAGAAAGCAGAGCCGACCCTTTCAAGTAGATGCTGCTCTTGCATCTCAGTTCCTTGAGGTCCATCAGAAGCTGTTGTTTGTTGGTTTACTTCAGCTTCATTAACATCTATTATTTGTCAAAAGTCTTGGAATCTTATGAGCTTTGAACCCATGACCTTACCAGTCATTTTCCAACAATAACGGCTAGTCTAGGGAATAACCATTATTTTTGAATATGGTAAATGTTTATGTATTATTTTATTGTTTTCGCTTCGGTCTTGTGCTGATTGATATGTTTTAACACAGTGAAAGAAAATTTTAAAATGTGTTGATTTTAAACCGATTATCAAACTGATGATGAGTGATAGCCTGACCTCTATATAAACCAGCAAATGCCAACAAATACCCTCATTTACCTACACTTAACCGCATAACGGCAAGTTCAGGAACGGCTCTAAGCGGTTCAGAACCATTTAGAAATGATTAAAAACCGATTCAAAAGCGGTTCAGGGCAGGACCGGTTCAGGATCAGTTCAAAGCGGTTCGTGTCTGGCTTGAAAAAACCCACGTCAGACCTTAGATTTGTTTTATGATTTATATGGGAAATCGGTCGAAACTGCGGCAGGAGATAGGTTTTATATCTATTAGAAACTAAACATGGATCTGAAGCTTGTTTATGTAATTATTTAAAACGTTTTAAGGCAAAATTGCCCTTGAATTAGCATTAATCTATTTTAAATGCGACCTTTCATCGGACATCATCAGAATCTTAAAATTTTTAAATAATTTTCAAGAGGCATTAATTTTCCCAAAGCACTCCTTAATGATTATATCTATTCGAGGCTAGTCTAAGGGCTTACTGAAGAACTATATTTATAAAAATATTACATTTTTTTAGATTAAAATTCAAATATGTATTGTTTTCAGAATGCGAGCCCTGTACGAGAAAAGGCCACACATGCGGCAAAGGAGGCAAATGTATATGCCCCACCTTAACCATCGGAAAGGAGTGCGAAAGATGCGCTTTAAACTCTTGGGGATACCAGCCTCTAATAGGATGCAAGGTAATGACAATTCGTAGTAAAAACCTGAATTATTCAAATTGCTGAGACAAACACATTTGCCATTCGGTTCAGGGAATTTTCAAGCGTAGTCGAAGTATTATGTCACATATTCTTATTTCCAATTATTAACAAAATTGTACATTATTCACTGTATCAAATGGTCTAACAATACTGTTTTCTAGGCATGCAACTGCTCGCACACCGGCTCCTCTACTCTGCAGTGTGACAAAAACTCTGGATCTTGCACTTGCAAGATAGGATACGAGGCAAGCAAGTGTGATCGTTGCGCCTTTGGCTATTATGGATACCCTAACTGCCGAAAATGTCTTTGCAATCCAATGGGCACCCTCGATACAGAGTGCCAGAACGGTGATTGTCAATGCAATGAAGATGGTGGTTGCAACTGTAAGGTAAGCGTAAAATTATGTCATTATTTCTTGTTAATGGAGGTATGAACGTTGTATGTTGCATTTGCGAAGTACTAGAACGATTTGTTATTACGTACAGACCTACACTCACATTATTAAGTAATCTTTAATGTGCATTCTGGGTCCTAAAAGAACGGATTTTGACAGAGCTATTTTTATTCATAGGATCACGGCTGTATGTTTCAATGTAGAAATAATTAACGGGTATTCAGCCAATAAGGTTTATTAAAAGATGATTTGTTCTACGTCCAAGCTTCCGGTCAGTATATCGTGACCTTCGTCAGTGCTAAAAATTATTTTATATACTAATGTACAATATATAACAATTTTGTTACAATCAAAACTAGTTGAAATCAATTTTAGCATTTATAACATTTTAAAAATATTGTAAAAAATTGGTAAAATATTAGAATACCTTATAGAACTACATAAAATGTCAAAGTCAATCTACTTTGTTTCAAAATAAATAATTTACGAGGTGTTAAAGGAATTCTTGATATTTGATGTTAATTTAATAATAATGGCAAGGGGTATTTGTATAAAATTATGGATTATTTAGTGATAATATATAAGAATAAATTGAGCTTAAATCATCAATTTCAGTTCTCTTATTCATAGAATTTGTTTTATTTATTTCGACCATTTCTAAAAATACCCTTTTATCTAAATTTCTTTCCTTATGGAGAATTTTAATTTCATTAAAGTTTGGTATGTGACCAGTAATAATATGCATGTTCAGATAATGCAAAAGTGTTTTTTTGAAGTCATGTCACTTTTAAGTCAAGAAATTCTATTTTTTAGATTTTGTGATGTTTGTCCAATATACTTTTTAACACAATTATTACATGGAATTGATTATACTAAATTTGAGTAATTTAAAGCAATAGTTTTATCTTTTAATTTTGAATATAAATTACCAATTGATTTAACATTTGTTAACGCTAATTTTACAGGTTCATTTCTAAAAATTTTAATTATTTTCGGAGTAAGTTCCTTAAACCACTTAAATAAGTAAACCACTTAAAGATTTCCACTAACTTTATTTAAACATGACACGTGTTTCGACGGTAACGTCTTTTTCAAATGTGAATAGTTACACTAAAATATGCTAAAATTATATATTTCATATTTCATATTTCTTTATTGATACTTAAGCCATACAATATATGGATGTACAAGTCAAAGTCCTATATACTAAGTACATTGCATAACATTAAATTATAAAAAAACACCACTAGATTTACACCTAGACAAACTAAAATGAATGGGACAAGTAGTCTCTTACAGAGTAAAATGCCCCATCCAACAGAATAGTCTTGACCACATTTTTAAATTTATTCAGAGGAAGACTTCTGACCGACTGGGGAAGTTTATTAAAAAGCTTTTTCCCGACATAAGCGGGAGACCTTTCAAACCTTGCCAATCTATGAGAATCCAAGGCTAAAAGGTCCCCGTATCTTGTGAAATATGAGTGAAAATCACTACCCGAGGGATAGTCATCAAGATTCAGCCTAGTAAACAATAAGGACCTGAAAATATAAATGCAAGGAAATGTCAATATCCTATGCCTTACAAATATAGACTTACAACTCTCCCCATTCGGCATTCCAAACAACAACCTGATAACCCTCTTCTGGGCAATGAAGATTCTACTGCTTTCAGCACAATCTCCCCAAAAAATTACACCATAGTTTAAGTGACAATATATCAACGAATAGTAAATATTCAGTTCTTCCTCTATGTTAAGGGTATCCTTCAATCTACAAATTGCAAAGAAACCTGAGTTAATTTTAGATGCCACATGTTCAACATGTGCACCCCATGATAGAGTATCATCCAGATGGAGCCCTAAAAATTTTGCACACTCGGTATGCTTCACAGAGTCAATTTCAACAATTGGCACATTTCTACGAGATCTAAAGTGAATAAAAACAGTTTTATTAAGATTTAGTATTAAGCCATTACTGGCACACCACCTGTCAAACTGAACCATAATACTTTCAACCTTCAGTCGGAGCTCCTCAGCAGTCTGTGCTGAGACCAACACCGTGGTGTCATCCGCAAACAGAGTGACACAGCCTCCGGTGACGTATTCAGTTATTTCGTTAACAAACAACAAGAACAGTAATGGCCCCAGCACAGACCCCTGAGGCACACCGACATCCACCTCATACATATCTGAAAAAACACAACCAACCTTAACGCAAAACCTTCTATCCGTAAGGTAGGATGCCAGCAGGTCCAGGATTCCTCCTCGCAGGCCATTTGCATAAAGCTTAACCAGAAGAAAGTTGATGTCCAAAGTATCAAAGGCTCGCGAAAGATCGAAGAAGACCCCGGCCACAAAAAATCCCTCATCCAGTTTTTTGTAAACTGCCCCGAGAAAACTGGCAGCCGCGGTCTCCGTCGATCTGCCCGCGATAAACCCGTGCTGAGTCCTGTTGAGTATGCCATAGCCACGGACAAAATCGATCACTCTGTTATATATCAGTCTCTCCAAGATCTTTGACACAACATTCAGTACAGTTACCGGCCTATAATTCTCAGGACTTGTGGGATCTTGTTTTTTATAAATAGGTGAAACCACCCCAATTTTTAATTTACTAGGAAATTTTCCATTTTTGTACATTAAATTAGCTATGTAAGCTAGTGGATCAGATATTTCATTTTGTATCGCTTTAAGCACCTTAATTGATATATTGTCTAGTCCAGAACTGTTCTTAACTCTGGCGCGCCTAATAACATCTAGTACCTCAAGACTATCTACATCTCTCCAAACAAAAGTGTTAGGTACACTTCTGGATGGTAACGTACACACCTGAGACTGATCAGTTCCAAATTTAATCCTCAAACTATTCCGAGCGACAGTGGAAAAGTAGCTGCCAAAAATGCTGGCCACCCGTACACTGTCATTAGTCAATTCACCGTCAACACTCAAATATATAATGCTGGACTTACCAGACCTACCCAATGACCGATTAACAAGTTTCCAAATTGATCTTGGTTTATTATGGCTATTATCAATTTTATTCCTATAATATGCTATCTTACACCGCTTAACCAACCTATTGTGATCCTTTTTCTTAACCCTATAAAGTTCACTAATATTGCTATTATTGACCTGTTTCGATAACCAAAAAATATTTTTGAGCTCCCTGCTGCTTTCGACAACATCTGGAGTAATCCATTTGCTATTCTGCCCATTCCTACTTGATTTTTATTCCCGATATGGGCAGTTTGCTTCGATTGCCCAATTTAAAATATCAGCGAACTCACAATATGCCCTGTCAACATCCGACCCATACACATCACAAAAATCAACACCAAGCATAAACGACCTCAACATACACAAATTAAAAGCAGAGTAACTCCTGTACCCTATGGTAGATGTCTCCGAATTATTCGTGACCCCCCCAGGCATACGGCATACATGAAATAGCGCCAGGTGGTCGCCAAGGTTACCCTGTAGTACGCTCGTAGACGAACTCAAAGCATACCGATTATTCGTAACAATGTAATCTATCTTTGTTTCAGAAACAGTGCTGTTTTTGTTGACTTGAATTCTAGTTGGATCCCCCGAGGTAACCCCTAAGTTAAAGCTATCTAATAAGTCACAGAGCAGTGTTCTGTCCATGGAATGTCTCAGAAAGTTTATATTAAAGTCACCACACATGTATATGATATTGTTATTTTTACAGAATATAGATAACATAGCTTGACATTTGATAAAAAATATGTTAAGGTCTCCACTTGGAGGTCGATATATACAAAATACATAGATGTGTTTGTTCTCGAGCCTGATCAGACAAGCACACACTTCTATATGACGTTCCACCGAGAAACAACCACAGTCTAATTCCTTCCAACACAGCCCAGGTTTAAGGTATATTGCTGATCCTCCGTGCACGGAATATTGACGAGAAAAACTGCATGCAATTCTGTACTCACCAAAATTTGTTAAGCTTATTGTTGATTTGTTGCACCAATGCTCGGTAATACATACAACATTTGGATTTACATCTTTTAAGAACACTTCTAGGTTATTCAGCTTGTTGGAAATACCCTGAACATTCACAACCACTACATCGAAACCGATTTCCCCGGCATCACCAGAATCCGGATCAGATAAAGAATAGATATAGTTCCGCTGTTGCGGGTAAATTACAAAAAATAATCTTGACCCAGGCGCCTTATGAATAGCAAAGGAAACAATTTAACAGTTTCTAGGAAAGGTTCAATAACGGAGAAAACCCAAAATCAGTTTGTTCGTTACGTAATATATTCAATTTTTTATATTTATTGATTTCCATAATTTCTAACAGATTTAATTTTTTACCTTTATTTCCAATATGTAAAACATTGAAATCATTATTGAAAATGTGGTTTTCACTAATTAATGGCAAGCATAGTTAGAAGTATCCTTGCCATTAATGAAACAAGACTGGTGTTCTTTAATTCTCTTTTCAAAAGGTCTACCAGTTTGACCAATATATACTTTGGAACACGAACCACAATTTAATTTATAGACACCATTTTTCTTACTTTTAGGTGTAGGGGATTTGTTATATTTAATGAACTTACTAATTTTATTGTTGGTTTTAAAGGCAATTTTGGCATTCATATTTTTATTTTTTATATACTGTGATATTTTTTGTGTTCACTTTCCTGTGTGTGTTAAAATTTGGTAATTGTTACGTTCATTGTTATTAATTTTTGGGTACACCAATTCTAAAGCTTTTTTGGTATCGTAATTTTTAATTAAATTATCAACAATGTTAGCCTTATAACCATTATTCACAGCAATTTGTTTGATTATATTAATCTCCTTATTGTAATTATCTTCAGACAAAGGAATGTTATTTAGTCTATGTATAAAACTATTAAATGCTGCCATTTTTTGATTGTACGGATGGTTAGATGAGTTGTGAATAATTATATCCGTATAAGATGGTTTGCGTAGATGTCAAAGGTATCTAACATAACTTTAATTAATTCTAACACTTCAATCGGAGGTACACTAGGAAATAAATTTTTAACATCAAAAGAAATAAGTTTAGAGTTAGATGGTAAAGTAACATTTTTAATCTTATTCACTAGGTCATAACTATTTTTAATCGAATATTTAGATTTGAAATTACCTAAATGTTTACCTACAATGTGAATTAATTCTTCAGAAAGTTTAACAACAGGGGCTGTACAATACGAAACTACTGGCCGAATAGACATATCCTGTTTATGTAATTTGATTAAAGAATATAATTTAGGTATTTGTGGGTTCATTAACACAAGGTTAGATTTAACGTAATCCGGAAAAATGCTAACTTCTTTAACAACTTCTTGTACAAGTTTCTGATAGTGTAGTGTAGGATCCGAATTAATTTGTATATATTTCTCTGGATTTAAAAAAATTAATGTTTTATTAATGTAGTCTAATTTGTTTAAAGCTATTATAGTTTTTCCTTTGTCGGCTCTAGTAAAAATAATGTCTGAGTCAACAGATTTCTTATTTATGGATTTAATTAATTGGGAATCATAATTATAATATCTTTGTTTATATGAAGTTATGGTATTAGCTAATAAATATTTATCTAAATTAGATAAATGTAAATTAGAAGAAATTAATTCACATTCTACCCCTAGTTGGTACTTAGTATTGATATTATTGTTACTTAAGTTATGGTTAAATCCTTTATTTAGGATATTAATTTCAGAGGTATTAAAACTAACCTCAGTAAAATTAACAAATCTATTATAAAATTGATGATCTGAATAAACTTTAGAATTATTGATATCATTGTTTGTTTCTTTAAATTTAAATTTTAATCTACGTAACTTATCGCTTTGAATTATGAATTTTTTGTTGATATTATCACCAATAAGAACCCTAATTTTGTTGTCTAATAAGTCATATTCCAAATTACTTAGTCTTCTTGCGAGTTCCATATGTATTACCTTCAAATAAATGTTTAAAATATCCCTCTTGTTGTACTGCGTCTTCCTGTCTTGGATAAGCCATTTTTTCAATCCATATTGTTGTGCAATTTTTGCTGATGTGCTATTGTTGTTGGTTTTCAGTTTCATGTAATTGGGAAACACTTTAAATTTCACACACTGGTTGTAGAACCAAATATTTTGCGAACACTTTCGGCACTTTAGCATAATTTTAAAGTATTGATCAGCTAAAAAACTCGTTTGAGTTTCTAATAAGAATTTAATCGATTTAGCCTTTACTTGATGGAGATCCATAACTAAGAACCACTTAAATAAGTAAACCACTTAAAGATTTCCACTAACTTTATTTAAACATGACACGTGTTTCGACGGTAACGTCTTTTTCAAATGTGAATAGTTACACTAAAATATGCTAAAATTATATAGTTC
>JAEQML010053041.1:0-40991 GCA_016904865.1 Pissodes strobi | reverse complement strand
AAAAAAGTAAGGAAACGTGAAAAACGTACATGCACATGCTTTTTCTTCTAAAAGGATTGTTATTTACTGAGAAAAGTATGGGAATGTGAAACACAAGTATTATTAGAGAAAAGGAAAGTGAAACTCAAGCTTGGGATCGTGACATTGGTACTCTTAGTTTTTCTTTCGGACGTAAAGATACATGTATGTTGGGGTTTGAAACCTTCGGCAACATGCACTAAAACAGAGTTTTATCCACAATATCGAAACAGAATTTTTGCACTCGACGCGCGTTTCGCTAGCCATGTTAGCATCATCAGGAGTTGATTAAGACAGTCTTAATCATCTCCTGATGATGCTAACATGGTTAGCGAAACGCGCGTCGAGTGCAAAAATTCTGTTTCGGTATTGTGGATAAAATAAAGATACATATTGGAAAAAGTGAGGTATACTTTTTCTTGAGAATATAATGGCACGTACTGGAAAAAGTACGCGTCCGTACTTTTTCTTCTAAAGAAAGCTTCTTCATCTAAATACAGTAAGGGAACATGAAAAACATGTATGTCTAACGATTCATATCTTGCAAAATATGAGTGAGCCTGAAAATAAAATTATGTTATTGTAAAATACGTGCCCGTACTTTTTTTGCGAAAAAGTTGGTTCGTATTGGAAAAAGTAAGGGGGGCTGTATATTCTATAAAAAGTGAGAGAACGTGGAAATCAAGTTTGGAAACGTAAGATACGAGCCCGTAGTTTTTCTTGCGAAATTATGTGCACGTACTTTTCATGCCAGAAGTAAGGGTGTGTATACTAAAAAAACCTGAAAAATCAGTAAGGAATCGTAAGATATGTGCGCTCACTTTCTTCAGGCGAATGCAGACGACTGATCAAAGTGCAAGGTCTAAAAATTGTATTTTATCTCAACTTTTTACAAGCGAATTAATCAATCACCATTACAACGAAACATGCACCTTGCACAGTAGATTAAACAATGACTCAAAAAAATAATTATTATAGGTAAGAACATGTGAGAGACATTATTAGATAAGGTTCAGACAAATTTATAATATCGGTATAAAAATATAAACGAATGCCGGGTTTTGTTATTATCGCAGAGTTGAGCTTAAATCATCTATCTGAAAATTCTGTGCTTAATTTAGTAAAGACAAAATGGTTCAAATCGCCGGGACTTACGAATTTGTATCTTCAGAAAATTACCCAGAATATTTGGCATCGTTTGGTAAGTCGATATATCAATATTTTGCTTAATATACATTTATTTTATTATGACAAATATATATTAAACTATTTAAAATCGAAGATAATATTCAGACACGAGCATTATTCGAGCATAAGTGTGACTCCTTTAGTTAATAATTTGATTTATACTGCTGTTCATTTGAAACGCATACGAAAAATAATTTTTAGTCCAGTTTTTATGTACAGGTGAGATAAGGTGTCATACCATAATAAACGGGCCACCCTGTACGTATCTTCAAAAGTAAAACAGATTTTTTAACGCGGTTCTCCAAATATTAGATTCCATTTTTTGGTTGTTACATTTAAATGATTCCTAGTCAAAATGTAGAACACAAAATCGAGGATTTTATAATACTTTCAGTTTTGATCGAAATAATTCAATAATTTCAAGATATAAGGTAACTTCTATTCTTCGTCTCCCTGTCTTATATTCTGTTTGATCTGTGACTTTGCAGAAATATCAATTTTCTGAAACTTTTCTCCTAATGTTGCATCTTTTCTATATTCTTTGCTTCTTTGTAGTTACCACTTTTCAGTTGGTGTTTCTTGATGAACACCCTACTCAACTCAAGCACCGTTTCTCCAAATGTTTTGTTTTTACGAAGAAGTTAATAATGAACGCAAAGATCCTCTCTTTTTTGTTGTGAAGAGCGTCAAGCAAATAAGCCTTCTGAAACGTCATGGGGCGGTGAACATTAATTTTGGTTATTCATACTGCATTCTACTAGGGACTCTTTCATGTTCTTCCGTTCATGTTCCAGAAAATTGTTTTTTGAAGAGGCATCCAGCCTGCAGGCACAGAATAATTTATTTTGAACGCAAGGATCTATCTTCATTAAGTGAAGATCATGACGCTTTGCCATCTAGAATCTCACAGGATAGCGGACAGATATTAAACTTTGCTTCTTCTGACTGGATTTTACTATAGTAACTCAACTTTAAGTATCTCTATTTCTTCATCAAATCTTCAGAATAATTTCCATTAATACCTCAAGATCCTGCTTCTAAATGAGACACCAACACTGGCCTTCCCACGTAGAAACAGAAGAACTTATTATAGATACAAAGATGTCTTCTTTATTGTGAAAGGCGAGAGTCCAATTTTCCTTCTATACACAAAATTTTACTTCTTCCGGCTGAACTTCATCGGGAACTATATGTCTTCTTCTAATTTCCTCATTTTCTCTTCTTTCCATTCCGTTCGTGCATCAGAAACTCATTGAAGACATCGACACCCGTAGATAGAAACATGAGAAACATTTATTAGGACAATCAATTATGGAAGCAGGCCATTCACCGTCATAGGTATTGATGTGCTGATTACTTCTTTACCATATTGTTAGAGAACATCCGAGTTGTCAATAATTTTAGATACATAAAAGATGTTCTTTTTCCTACTTTTTAATAAGAAATCAAGACCAAATACTAGAGTAGAGATTGGGGTAATCGTATGTATATGTGCCTCATATTCTTTCCCTGCGTCATCTGCCTGTAAAGTAAAACGAAGTATTATTATCTGTATATGCTAGGGCTCGCACCAGAACAAATCGAAAAGGCCGGCAAGAACACATCTCCAGTGGTTATTACTTCAGCTGATGACAAACAAATAACGATCCAATTTCGGGGAAAGGAAAAAACATTCGTTTTCAATCAAGAAACCGAACACACTCTGCCAACAGGCCACGAAGTAATGGTAGGTGTTTTATTTGAATATTATTTGATCTTTTAGGAATCAAAACAGTATTATTCTGTACTTTTTAAGTTATTTAAATCATTATATTTTTTATTGACGATGATGATATTTTTAGTATATTGTTCCTTTTTTATCACACCTGATGTTTTGTTTTCATCTACTGTCAAGGCAATTTGATCACCGTATTTAAATCCAGTATATTTTCAATGGTCAATTGAATGGCCAGCATATCGTAGATTGCTCAATTGTCGATTACCTTTCTATAACATCAAAAGCCCTTGAAAATAAATGTTTATTTTATAGACAACCACCTTAATCGATGGCGATACAGTAACCTTTAAAAGCAAATCCAAGGATGGATCCCTTTCCGAGGACAGAGTCTTTAAGGTCACAGATAGCGGACTGACATCTGTAAGTATTATACGGTAATATAGAGAAGATCATACAGCTTCATATAAAATATTGTCGCCGTTCAATACCTATTAAAAAATATTTCTGTTCAAACATTTTGGAAGAGATTTATGTCATATGAAAGAAAACTGAATTGAACAGTTCGGAAACAAGAAAATTAAAATGAAAGCCAAGGAAGTAAACGGTTTCTTACCAAAAATATCATGATAGTAATGTTGCTGAACAAATATTATTGAGGATTTTAATACCTATTGTAACCACCTATTCAATATCCAGTTTTAATATAAATGATTTTTTTTCAGACTTCCACCTCATCTAAAGGAGTTGTAGCTACACGTGAATACAAGAGAACCTAAGGTGATAAATATGTACTATTTTAAAATTATAAACAAATTCGTTAAAATAACTGATTTTCATTAAAACTGTATTCCCAGAAGAATGACATATTGCCGAATATCTAATTTTTGATGCAGCAGTTGGATCTAGAAACCGACCTTCAATCAAAACATACAAATTATTGGTGACTGCAAAAATTGACGTGGCAGCTAACCCCTCATCCTTACCTAACTTCTGATTTAAACCCAGTAAGGTCTGATCTGTGAATGTGATCTTGTTTTCAAGCCAGTAAAATATCTTGTATCTGGTACAATTTTTTATGTGGTACATGTAAGAGAATCGAATAAAATACTATTGTTTTTCAAACTTCCTAATTGTTTTACAGTAATTATAGAATAAAATATCCGAATATGGAATATCGATTTATTTTTCATAGTAAGTAATATGAGTGTGCTTGTGAATCACACACCAGAAGCAAATCTTCAGCCCCACAGGAAATAATACTATTTTTATTTTATGCAAATTCGCTAACACGAAGGGCAGAATACGCTAGACATTTTTATTTCATGCAAATAGCTGACAGAAGTGACAGAGCATGCTATAGGTACGTTCAACGATCGATTTTTTGAATCTTAGAGTAAAGAAAGAAAAATACTCTAAGGTTTGAATTGTGGATGGACCGGTATCAAAATTCGCATCGCCGATCTCTCTACTTTCGTTACCGTTCATCTGGAACGTGTGAACTACTAAAATGCATAGACTACTAAGTAAATATCACCCTCAAGTTTGAACTTGAGGTTGGAAAATATTATGTAAACATTAAAGACAAATTATAAAGAACGCGAGCACTCAACGCTAGCGATTATAAACCTTAAACGTGCAGCGATCAGCACATTTTATTATACAATGCATTTCTTTAATGCCCCTCCCTTTTAATTTTTGAACGGATCAATTTAAAAAATTAAAACTTGAGGTAATGATATTGATGAGTGAATACTATATTTCAGAGTTCAATTGACAGATGAAAATATCAAGATGGCTGCTAGGCGCCATCTTGGGAAAAAAAATTAAATAGGAATGGGGGTCTTTTGGCACATCATTTTGAAGCCCCTGACGAGTACTTTATAACCCTAGAATATAAAGTCAATGTTTATCTACTACAACATGGCAGTACATTTAATAATTACTTGAATACGAACACACTAACATCCATATCTCTACAAATAGTTCTTATTCTCTCCCGTATCCACGGCAACAGCGATAATTTGAATAAAAATTTGTTGTTTTGTTATTTTTTTTTGACAGTGTCAAAAATATCAGTACGACAACAAAAATTATTGTACAGTTAAAATATTCTCATTTAGTTTTCGGTTTTAGTGGTAGATTACAGTGTGAACTATTTTTAAAATGGTCACTTCTCGTCCATTGGAAGAAAAAATCGAAGCGATTTTTATTTATGGTGCGACGCGTAACGTTCACGAAACCGAAAAGATTTTTAACGATCGTTTCCCGAATCGTCCTATCTGTAGAAAATATTTAAGGGAACTTGTATCTAAAGTTACAGCTACTGGTAGTGTAAATAACAAAAAGCCCTCAGGTCGTCCATCCGTTCCGGAAGAAAAGCAAGTCCAAATAATTGGTGAGATGATAGTAAATCCCGAACAGTCTACTTCCTCTGTCGCGGATGTCTGTGAGGTTTGTCCCTCTACTGTATGGAGACTTTTGAAAAGGAATAAGTATCATCCATACAAAATCCAAATGGTACACCAGTTAACTGAAGATGACCCTGATCGAAGAACAGAATTCTGCGAAAATATGACGGACACCATTGCACGGCATCCTACCTATCTCCAAAATATTTGTTTTAGTGATGAATGTACTTTTTTTCTCAATAGTAATATTCATAGACAAATTGCCGTTATTGGAGTGACACTAATCCTCACGTCTTCCGGCAAACTCATACTCAATATCCAGAAAAAATTAACGTGTCCAGCAAGATGGAGCTCCACCACACTATTCCAGGCAAGTTAGGAACTATTTAGATAACAATTTCCCCGGTCGTTGGATTGGCCGTCGAGGTCCCGTGGAATGACCAGCTCGCTCGCCAGATTTGACACCTCTAGACTTTTTTCTATGGGGCTATTTGAAGCAAAAGGTGTACGAAATTGAACCTGCTTCAATATTGGATATACGGCAGAGAATAACAAATATTTGTAGAAATATCGATGTTACGATGTTTGAAAATGTTCGGCGTGAAATTTCGGACAGGCTGTTCTTATGTCAAGAAGTTCAAGGCAACCATTTCCAGCATCATCTCAATTGAACTCAAATTATCAAGTTAAATGTCAGTGTATTTAGATAATTATTAAATGTACTGCCATTTTGTAGTAGGTAAAGTTATTGACTTTATATTCTAGGGTTATAAAGTACTCGTCAGGGGCTTCAAATTGATGTGCCAAAATACCCCCCTTTCTTTTTAATTTTTTTTCCCAAGATGGCGCCTAGCAGCCATCTTGAAATTTTCATCTGTCAATTTGAACTCTAAAATATAGTATTCACTCATCAATATCATTACCTTAACTTTTAATTTTTTTAAATTGATCCGTTCAAAAATTAAAGAAAAGGACTGTATAAATAGGTTAGCGAACCATTAGTTCGGCAGACTTTGTACTTTGTATGTCACCTAAACCAGTTTCCTGCAGTACACATGTACGTGAAGCCCTAACCAGCAACCTTATTTCCTACCCAAACCTTAGTTTTTCAGAATACATGTTCGTGGACTTGGGGGTTGCCTACCTACAGTAGTAAATGTCGGATCTACAATAAATTTGTCAATTCGGGATCATCGTCAAAGCACTTCCACCAACATGGCCATCCAACATCCAGCCAAAGATAATCAGCAAGGGCATAACACGCAAGTGGTGGTTCTAACCCAAAACCCAAAACACGCAAAAATAGATATCGCAATTAAGGGAAATTATGATGCGTGTGCTAAAGCGGTACCCGTGGAGAGGACCCTAAAAACAATTGTTTATCTTAACAAAAAATAAACATCTAACATTGAAAAGATTACTCATACCCTAACTAGTTTTTCATCTTACCTATAGAACTATCTATTGTCTATTGTCTGGTAATAGTCAGTGGAACAAAACAAATAGTGTTCATTCTAGAGACTTCTTCGTCAATTCCAAGGATCGGCAATATGAGAGCAACAGCAACATACATTCTTCTAGAAAGATTGGAAAATACAATTAATTCCACTGAAGACAGCATGAAGGTTTTGTGACTTACCACGTGGAAGTAGGATTCCACTTTTACTTTACTACTACTACTTTTATAGGTGGCCTCCATGGCACTAGTTAGGTCGAAACACATAAACGTAACAAAAATATCATAAACTAATGACCCAAATTATTTTAACCAGTCCATGAGGCACCTCGAAAAGGGTTCACAAAAGATGTCGACCTATCGACTCCTCGCCTGTCTATCATAAACGGAAAAAGCCCCGATCTCTCAGGAATTTCAACACCTTGACTTCGAAACATCGTTGCCAACTTAACTTATGTGAAATAGCGAGTCCAAGCTCATGAAGAACCATCTAACGTCACAGTTTGGTTAATCAAACTTCTGCTCTAAACCATATTCACCAAGCAGCAAGTAAATATGCCTTAGAAATCTCCAGGGAACCGTTACTTGGGAACGTCGATTCGATTGAACTGTCAAAACCATCTGACACTTAATAAATGTAAACACGAAATCTCCTCGAAGGACGAAGTAAACAAAAAGAACTAATATACCGATACACAATTAGATAAATGAATTACAATATACATTAGATGATTCTTATGATCTGCAAATTGTTTGAGGTAGGTATTGCGACGAATTGGCTTGAAATAATAAACACTCTGAATGTTACATTTGTGTCGAACAAATTGTTAAGTTTTTATTAACTTTTAGGTCAGAGAAAAGCTTGTGAGAATTTTCCTGAGTGATCAAAAGTCTAAGAAAGCTCAAGTATTAAAATCTATGAAGACAATAGCTAGCAAATTGAACTGCACAACCAGAGCCTCTGAAAGATATTTCCGGAACTAGTCTAACACCTGCTACTCGCTAAGTATCTAGCAGGTACAGGGTGTCCCAAATTCGAGCCTCATCATTGGGATCTCGGAAACTAGAAATGATACGAGGTCGGTTAAATGGAGGCAAAGTTGCGCAATTTGATGCTGATCAAAATGCCACCTTAAAAATTAAAAAATTCCAAATACTTCCGAAGATATTTAGAAAAAACCGAATATTCGCGATTTCATATTTATTTTTTTATGACTCTATTTGAATAGATATAACAAAATAAATTTCATTCTCATTGCCACTTTTTCTATTCTACAAGATGGTGTTGTCAGATTTTCAAACCGACGTTTCGTCTTTGAGCTGCCATAATCAACTTTGTTTTTTTAAATACGGCCCTGGATTTTTTATTACGGACTTTAAGAGCTTCTAATGTCCCAAAATCAATGATGTATCGCACTTATTCTAAAAAATAATTTTAATAATTTCCTGGTAAAATCTTACCAAAAATATGTTTTCTGTCTTTCTCTAACACATGAGGTCTTATGGAAAATGCCATTAATATGAATTTTTCGAATAAGTGCGATACATCATTGGCTTTGGGACTTTAGATGCTCTTAAAATCCGTAATAAAAAATCCAGGGCCGTATTTAAAAAAACAAAATTGATGATGGCAGCTCAAAGACGAAACGTCGGTTTGAAAATCTGATAACACCATCTTATAGATCAGAAAAAGTAGCAATAAGAATGTGAAATTTATTTTGTTATATCTATTCAAATAGAGTCATAAAAAAATTAAAATGAAATCGCGAATATTCGGTTTTTTCCAAAAATCTTCGTAAGTATTCGGAATTTTTTAAATTTTAAGATGGCTTTTTGATCAGCATCAAATTGCACAACTTTGCCTCCATTTAACCGACCTCGTATCTATTCTAGTTTCCGAGATCCCAATGATGAGGCTCAAATTTGGGACACCCTGTACATCTTAGTGAGACATAAATATAAATATAGAAAGTGTATTCAATACCTTTCAAGGTAAAGCAAGATAATTTACTTTATACACTGTACCTATATTGGAATAATCCAAACAAAATTATATTTGCAAATAAAAATAAATATAAACTAAGCAAAGCTGTAATATTTGTTTATGCCAAAATTTGAAAATGCTTCAATCTGTCAAGTAGTTAGAGTGCAGTATAAACTCTGAGTGTACTTAAGACAAAGCCATAAACCATAAACAAAACACAACACAACTCGTAAGAAAACTATGTTATAAAACAGTGACCAAAGACCAATAAGCATTTCAAAAAATATACCTCAATCGAAAGCACATGCGCACCTTAGTAATCGGGTATAGTGTAAACTCCTTAAGTCTCTGACCATTAGACATTGTTATTGTTTTCTCATTAACTCTTTGAACAGTAGACGTTGTTATTGTTTTTATCTAACCTGCTTTCTTTATCATCTCTTCTCCCCTGACGTGGATCGATCTCGAATCTAAGCTATATAACCTGCACGCCAACCAAGGTGTGGCGTCACGGTATACAGGTCGTAACAGTAAATGGCTTACTAATATTCTATACGTGACATTGTCATATATGTTGTAACTTTTGTAACACGTTCACCAGCTGCTCTCCAGGTACTAAAAATAATATATCAAATATAACATGGGACAAATTGAATAGTAAAATAAATAGTAAAAGCATCACTTCTTAAGAAGTATGAAATTGGGGTTTTAATACGAAGTACTAATATAACCAAATGTGAAATAGGAACATTTATTTATTGAATGAGCAAAAAATATTAAGAAGAGAAACAAACTGAGGCAAAATAAGATTTATTTATTTCAAAATGCACAAAAATAATTTATATTTTTTCATAAAATTATTTGACAGTAACGGTGAAATGGAAACATTTATTTCTTTATTACGAATATTTTTCAGTCTTCATTTGTTTAAAAGCAACAAATTATACTTAGATATACTTTTACCAAATTTCTCCCCGGTTATTTTCAAATAATTATTTGTCGCAAAATACGCAAAAAAACATCTTCATCAAATTTTTCTGTTTGCGGAAAATGTTCTTCCTTTTCGAGAAAAAAAATCACATAGAAATCGACGATTTTATGTTTTCCCTGAAAAGCTATTTTTCTCAACATTTTCGAAACAGAAAAGCGTTTAGAGAGTTTTTCTCCTAGAAATTCTCTATCGAACTTTTTTTTTCGATCTTAGCGACTTTTTGGCCCCAGAACCATCCAAAATATGTATGCTGAATGCGCCTAAAGAAATTTTCACTTCAAAAATGATTTGCACCCTCCTATTTGAACTTTTAAGGAGCTATCCCCTAGTACTGGTACCATCTCACGCGGTGCCACGAATAGTACTAAAATATTAGCACTGATACCATCGTTTAAAAGACAAAGTTTTCCTCCATTTGTTCGAAAAACACTACGAATACTTCGATACATATATTTTCAATACAATTTTTTTTTTCAATTATTATATTTCAATAATTATTGATGGATAACGAAATTCAACCAATAAATCATAATTTGTTTTTATTGATAATTCCATGGATACTAAACCTATAATAATCGCTATTACTCAGCCAATATGTATTTATCTTAATGGGTAGTACTTATTGATTCTAGATATTACATTTTATGTTTGCATAATATCGACAGATAAACGTACGTGTAGTATTATAAGTAACTACATTTTTGCTAAATGTGATGAGTTATGAGAAATGATAAATTGTGCTAGCAATGATTATATGTGACAATTTAGATAACCAAGATAAATTTTGCTGAATTTTAAAGATACTAAAATGCACGAGGGAAATAGACAATATTAAACAAAATGGAAGAAAAAATGTTATATGGACCCAAATATTTCCACCGATGGCATTTCAATGCCTTTGATGCCGAAACGTAGCTTTTAATAATATTGGCGTAAAATTAGTATATTAATCCTCAAAAGAGAAGGAAAAAGATGTTTTTTTAGAATGAATAGGGGTGAGGGGGGTTGCGGATCGATGAATGGCATAAAGAAAATAAAAAATGTTTATTATATGACGTGATATATCAACTATTGAAGATAATTCTTTAAAAATGAGAAGCGAAGAAAGAATATTCTTGTTTTTTGGGAGAATAACCGGGCGAAGGGGACGAGATTGCGAATCGATAAATGTTGTGAGGAAAAGAAAAAATGTTTATCTGAGATGCATAATATGAAATGTCAAGTATTGAAGATGGTTCTTTAAAAAGAAGATGCCTTTGACAGGTCAACGCAACACAGAAACACTGGTACCTGTACACAGCTAATAGGGTAAACGCATATTTAAAACTTTTGTTTTTAATATTATAAACTACAGACTTATAAATTCGGAAAACATTACGTGGAATCATCTAAGATATGTGTCACAGCCAGCATGCTTAAGATCATCATCGTCGACTTCACTATCCAGCTCTTCTTAACAATTTTCACATTTTTGTTTTAGCTTTACATCATTGAATATTAATTTTTATTAGGTTTTTTAGAGGCTCCTTGTTTAATCGTTTGTATCATGCTGAGGGGTTTTCTTATCCTTTCATCTTTTAATATTTTTTCTTGTTTGCGTCTAGCTTTGTATTGGCCTGATGATATGGCTGCTAGCAGCGCGTGACCCTCTAATTGAGTCTTAATTTGAGAGTCGGGAAAACAACTTTTAATAAAATTGGTCTAAAACAAATATATTAATCCTCAAATAATCGTAAGGAGATATGAAGGTGATGTAGCAAAAATAAGAAGCGAAGAGATTTTTTTTTAATAACAGGAGGAATGGGGATTGCGAATCGATGAATGCTATGAAGAAAAGATTTTTTTTTATCTGAGATACATAATGAGAAATATCAAGGATTAAAGATGGTTCTTTAAAAAGAAGGTGTTTTAGACAGGTCAAGGCAACACAGGTACAGGAAGACTGGTACCTAAACACAGCTAATAGGGGAGTGATCCTATAATTATTGAGCCTTGATTTGACTGCCCGAAAAATAATTTTTAATAAAGTTGGTCTAAAATAAATATGTCAATCCTCAAATAATCGTAAGGAAATGAAGGTGATGCAGCAAAAGTAAGAAGCGAAGACATAATATATTTTTTTAATGAACAGGAGGAATGGAGATTCCGAATAATGTCAAATATCAAGTATTAAAGATGATCCTTTAAAAAGAAGATGTGTTACAACACAACACAGAAACACTGGTACCTATACACTGCTGATAGGGTAAACGCTTATTTAATTTTGATTTTGTTTTTAATATTATACTCTCATAAGTTCGGCATCATCTTGTGCATTTATCAAGGCCAACGTTTTTGAGACCATCATCTTCAACTTCACTATCCAGCTCTTCTGGACATTCTGGACATTTTCCACATTTTTGATTTAGCTTTATATCATCTAATGTTAATGGATGTCACCACTGTTCTATAGGGTGTTTTAGTTGCCAGCTCAAGATTTTTAGAGGTTTCTTGCTTAAATGATTGTCTTATGTTGAGGGTATTTGTTTGTATTGTTTCCTCTTTTACGTTCGTCTTCTAATTTGGCGCTTGATTTGTCTGCTACCAAATCTGTAGGTGATGTAGCTTTTTTTTTAATGTTCGTTATCGTTAGTTTTATCTCGTTCCGCATTTCCGCCAATACCGTTGTTTTTTTTCGTCATGTTCATAAAATGTCGTTCTTTTTATTCAGCGCGTAGAAGTATCTATTGCAACAGTTTCAGACAGATCACAAGATATGTACATATATTAATTTCTTTTTCTCTCTTTCTTTCTACTTCGCTAAGGTTATATTTATAGCGAGAAATCTTGCTTTTTACGCTTTATCATTGTTCTTCACTAGCCTTCATTTTTCTCGTGTAACTTTCCCACTGCTCTGTTATGCGTTTCCTTATGTGTCTTAGTGTTTTCCATACAACCTGTTTTTCTGGTAGTCAATGTCAGCTTCACTATCTTTTACTCGTGCCTCTAAATTTATTGGATCTTCCTCAATTTTATTATCATGTTTGTTGTCGACATTAACTTTGCTTCCTTTTCATCTTCCATCAGTGTTATCCTCTTTTTCAAACACTTATACTGTTTCACAGTCTTTGACTTTCAATTTGTTGGCATCTTTATTTTGAGTTTTATCTATTCCTTTTTTGGAGTCTTTGTTTATCACAATATTCTTCCTCCAGTACATTATCAGTATACTTTCCCCCTATTAATAATAATAATAATAATAACAATAATAATAATAATAATAATAATAAAAATAATAATAATATAACGACATAATAATCAACGGCACAACATAAAATCAACCATCTTTTATATATGGACGATATAAAAATATACGCGCCAACACCAACACAACTTAAAGGACTGTTCAAGATCACAGAAACATTTACAGCAGATATACAAATGGAATTTGGTATAAGTAAATGCAAACCATTACATATCGAAAGAGGTAAATGGAAAAAAGCGAAAACAGAGAAACCATAAACAATGAAATACTAGATAACATGACAGAGAACGAAAAATACAAATACCTTGGACTCCAACAAAACACCAAGATAAATCACATAGATATAAAAACACAATTAAAGAAAAATACAAAGAAAGATTACTAGCCATACTAAAAACTTCCCTCTACGCTCGTAACCTCTTCAAAGCCATCAACACGTTTGCAATCCCAATACTCACGTACTCGTTTGGTATAATCAAATGGTCCCAAACAGACCTGGAAAGTATCCATATCCTCACCAGATCAGAGCTTACCCGATATAGAAAACACCATCCTAATTCTTGTAAAGAAAGAGTTACAATAAACAGAAAAGAAGGAGGAAGAGGCATGTAGATATTCAAGCATTACACACAAAACAGACCCAACAACTTCGGAAATTCTTCCTAAGTAAACAAACATCCCTTCACCAGGCAGTCTGCAAAGCTGACAAAAACTACACACCACTTGATCTATCCACAACCACCCATCCATCGGATACATATAAGTACCCCAACGCAAAATATAGAAGAAAAACTTAATACGTGGACAACAAAGCAGCTGCATGGAAAACACAGATACAACATTCAGCACGACCACATATCGAAAAAAGTCTCTTATAAATGGCTCGAGGAGGGAAAACTTTTTCCTGAGACAGAAGGATTTCTTCTTGCAATACAAGATCAGGTCATAGCCACGCGAAATTACCAAAAATACATAATAGGAGACCCGAACGTACATACCGATACATGCAGAAAATGTCACCAATCTAAAGAAACGATAGACCATATCACTGGAGGATGCAAAATCTTAGCAAGCACAGAATACACCGAACGGCACAACCTGGCAGGAAAAATTATTCATCAGGCACTCGCAAAGACATATAAACTCATCGCAGAAGAAACACCATACTACAAATACTCTCCAACTACGATCATAGATACCAACGAATACTAACTATACTGGGCCGTAGAAATCCGCACAGATAAAACATGCAATAGACCAGACATTGTTTTCCAAAACAGAAAAGAACAAATCTCTTATCTCCTAGACACATCTATACCTAATGACCCCAACATTGAAACTAAATATAATGAAAAAATAACAAAGTATACCGAATTAGCCACAGAAGTTCAGAGACTCTGGAAACAGAAAAAAGTAGGTATCATACCACTCATCATGTCAGCCACCGGCATCACCCCACACATTTTCAACACACACCTTGGACAACTTGGTCTCAACCCAAACATTCATACAAGCATACAAAAGTCTGTCATCCTTAAAACATGTAATATCGTGCGAGCATTCCTCGACTCAAGCAATAGACTCTGAGATGGCTTGGTAATACCCGTCATCTTAGAATAGAAACCCCACTTGATAAAGTGAGAAATAGTGAAATAATAATAATAATAATAATAATAATAATAATTGATTGATATCGCCATTCCTAATAATAACAACTTGCAAAGCGCAACTGCAAGTAAGCTTACTATGTATGCAGATCTTGCTCGTGAAATAAAACAGGAATGGCATCAAGACAGCGTCTCCATTGTGCCACTGGTCATTTCATCTACAGAGATTGTTCACAAAACGTTATCAGTCCAGCTCAAAACACTTGGGCTCCATGCTCCATCCACACATAATAACTACACTGCAGAAATCTGTCATCCTATCTACCTGAAATATAGTCAGGAAAGTCTTTAATTTACAATAGTGAGAGTCATCTTGCCACAGGCCGATGGCCCGTGAAAACCGCACACAAACGATAAATAGGAAAAATAGTAATAATAATAATAACAATAATAATAATAATAATATCTTGTTGTCATCAGAAACAATCTCATCCCAGCTGCGAGACTTAGGTAACACCATCAAACAAGAAGTAGAACGCAAACTGCTAAACACAACAACAACGAAGATAATGAGGATCGTGATGATGATGAGAATGAGAATCACGATAATAACGAGAATGGTGACCAGGACGGAGACGGTGGGAATGTGGGTGGGACGCCTATAGTAGCAGAGCAGCAGCTGAACTGTGCGGCACATGATTTAAATAGAGACAATGTGGACCCCGAAGATTTATTCGAAACAGTTCTCTCAGAGATGAGAAAGCTAATTGCGGAGTGCAATGACACCGACCCATTAAGTAGACCACCATTAACTAGAGTGAACCCCTCAAAGAAACTGGAAATCGCGCTTACTAGTATGAACAACCGAATTCTGCCAAACTATATCACCCAGGCGAACACGTTGGACTGCTTCCATATGTTAATCTACTGCGCTGGAATGGCCATTGCCCGAATCCTGGGAACCAAAGTACGAACAAAGGGAACGACGCAAACAGTGGACGAGCCACAAACACCTCATTGAAAAAAAAAATTGAATGCTAGGATTGATGACATACGAAGAGATATAGGAAGGCTAAAAGAGTACATCGATGGGGTAAGGTCCCATAGGCTGGAAACTTGCGTTCGATCAATCATGACTCGATATCGAATCCATGCTCGTGATGATCCAGAAAACCAAACACACCAGCAATGTCTTGACACTTTAAAACAAAAATTATCTGTATTTGCAGGCCGTTTAAAGAGGGACAAAACGAGTAATAAAAGGAAACGAGATAATGCCTTATTCCAACGATGAGGAAAAACATTCTACTTCGCGTTAAATATGAGGGCTAGAGAATCGAACAACAAATTCCCCAGTGACGATGTTGAACAATTTTGGAGAGAACAGATGGGAACACCGACCCAGTGCAACATTGAAGCCGGCTGGATTGCGGGGGAGCGCCGGACCTCCCAGGAATAAGACCAAATGCCTGACGAGCCGTTTACGACAGCAGAAGTGACAAACGTCATCAGAGATACTCATAACTGGAAGGCACCTGGCCCAGATGGAATACAGAACTACTGGCTCAAGAAACTCCAATGTACTCACGAAAAAATAACAAATTTAATTAATGACGTAATCGCCAATCCTGAAAATATGCCACGTTTTCTATTTCGGGGTGCCACATACCTTCTATCAAAGGACCCGGAAAACACGGAGGATCCAGCCAAGTACCTACCAATCACGTGTCTCTTATGTACAAAGTGATACCAACCTGCTTAGCGCATCGGCTATATGCCCACTGTGAGCGAAACAAGATCATAGCTGACCAACAGAAAGGATGCGCTAAGGGTTCAATGGGGTGCAAAGAGCAACCTCATAATCAACTCTGTCATCTGCAACCAGGCATTTTCCAAGCGTAGGAATCTGTACATGGCTTACATCGATTATATGCCTCATGAGTGGCTACTAAAGATTCTTCAAATATATAAGACTAATGCTAACATTGTTAACTTTAAGGCATGCCATGGCATCTTGGCAAACGAGAATATATCCTAATGAAGCCGGGATTACCACCGAAAACATACCAATAAAAAGAGGTATACTTCAAGGAGACGCCCTCGCCCGCTATGGTTTTGTATTGCGATGAACCCTCTATCCTACCAGCTGAATTCTACTTCCTATGGACACAATATCAAAAGCAACAATGAAGGAGGAGAGAAAGTCAATCATTTGCTCTATATGGATGACTTAAAACTTATGGGAACTACCAAAAACCAGGTGGAGCAAATGTTGAAGATAATAGAACAATTCTCTATGGATATTAGAATCCAGTTTGGACTGAAAAAGTGCCGTACAGTGAACATCGTACGAGGTAAAATATGTCCAGGTCACTTTGAACTTAGGGACGGCCAGAACATCGAGGCAATGAAGGGAGATGAATTTTACAAGTACCTTGGAATGAAACAAACAATGCGCATAGCACCTGGCGCAATGAAGTCTGAATTAAGAGAAGAATTTACTAGGGGGATAAAACGTTTGGCAAAAACTCAACTTAACAGCAAAAATCTCTGCAAGGCTATCAAAAATTATGCCGTCTCAGTTCTTGGATACTCGTTTGGATTGGTAGCATGGACCGGCACTGACATTGAAAATCTCCAGAGGAAAACAAGAACCCTATTTACAAGAGCACACAAACACCATCCGAGGAGCGCAGTGGAGCGAACAACCTTGCTAAGACATCTAGGTGGAAGAGGTCTAGCGGATCTACGTAAACAATTGGATCGGCAAATAAATAATTTGCGCAATTATTTTCACAGGTAAGCGAATTCCTCAGTAGTTCATAGGACAGTTTGTAACGTAGAGGACTCAACACCACTGCTTTTAAAAGAACGCCAGGTTCAAGACCGCCATCACATCGACCTTGAGAAAATACGAGTGTGGAAGGAAAAGTTCTTACATGAGAGGCATGCGAATGAGGCTACCCAGAATCACGTCGACAATACAGCTTCGCACTGTTGGTTAGTTTCAGGACAAATATTCCCCGAAACCGAGGGCTTTCTGCTGTCTATTAAAGATCAAATGATTTCCACCAGAAACTATCTCAAGTACATAATTGGAGATGCTTCGGTGGCGGATGACCGATGTCGATACGGCTGTCGAATCACTGAGACCATCTAGCATATTACAGGAGGATGCCAAACGTTCGCAGCAATAGAATATAAAGTCAGACACGATGCAGTTGCGAAGATAATCCATCAGGAACCAGCAGACAAGCTGTTGCTGCTGTAGACTGAAAAGGTAAGTTACTACAAATACACTCCCGAATCTATTTTAGGAAGTAACAACCATAAGATCTACTGCGACCCCACTCCACTATGCTTGTTGACCAGACGGCGATCCACAATAGACCGGACATCATTCTCGTAGATAAGCGGGCCAAGGAAGCAACGCTGATCGACATCGCCATACCCAATAACAACAATTTGCAGGTCAAGCACGCCGAAAAAATCGCCAAATATCGAGATTTACAAGAGAAAATCCAGCAACAATGGGGAATGGAGAGATTAAGAATGGTGCCGATCATTGTATCATCAACAGGACTCATTCCAAAGAACCTGTTAATAAACATGAAGGAACTCGGATTGAGCGAAAAATGCCCTTAACTAATAAAGGAAGTCTTTCGACCAGAAGCTTTTTTTTTCGGCACACACACAAAAGGAAAATCCTATACCACTCAACGAGCGGTGCGTGTGCAGAGAAGACGGTGGACATTGGACTTGAAGCGCTGTAGGTTGTACTTTTCGGGAAAGCCGATACTCGGAAGTCCATTCCACAGCGAGGTAGTCCTCCAGACCAAGGAGTCCTGCAGCAGCGATGTCCTATGTGTTCGCAACTGAATCGTATGCTGATGAGCAGTTTGTCTCTGATGGGTGCTTCTGTTTGGCATAACTCTGGGCAGAATCGTAAGTGCCAGCTCGTTCGAACACGTTCTGTAGTAGAGTATCGATAGTAAAGCGATAGGTCCGCCTTCTTCGATGTTCAAGATTATCAAGGCGATCTGATCGCCTCTGTATGGAGTCTAATATCGTGAGCAAGTGTTTGGGTGCCGACCTCCACACATGGTAACAGTATTCCAGAGATGGCCTTATCGAGCAGTAAGAGCTGATGTGTATACGACTTTTTTGCTCTATCGAGCTTTTATGCTGCTGCCTTGTTGACGTGATTACGCCAAGACATGTTGTTTTCTACGTTGATGCCACGCAAGCTTATGGATAAGGCCAGAGTCAGTATTTGTCCTGTCATTGATAACTCAGGTCCTACGGTGTTGTTGAAGACAGCTGCTTGAATACTTCCTGCATTAAACTTGACATTGTTTTCCTCATCCCATTTCAAGATGGTGTTCATATCCTCATGGATGGCAGCAATCTGATTTTTTCGCGCGCGTTGAGAACGAGCAGCGGTCATTGGAGCCCGCGACATGAATAAGGATATAAGAGTGCTGTCGTCTGCAAAGCTGTAAATAGAATTGTGTGTCCTGTCTAAGAGATTGTTTAGATAGAGCAGGAACAGTGTGGGAGCTGAACAGCCTTGAGGAACCCCGGTATTGATTTAAATTCCTCATAGAGATGTCCATCAATGTTAGTACTACAAAGTTTCCCAGATAAAAATTAATTTTGCATAAGGGAAAACTCTTTTTGAAAATACTCAAAATAAGATCATTAAAAACTTGCCAAAAGTCCTGACACTCCTAAATCACGTGAAAGTTAGCCTCTCCACTGTAAAACTGGAAATTATCAAAATTTGCGGAGCTGTACACTATTTTGCCTTCCTCCTTTCATTCAAGCTTATATTAGCATGATTAGATATTCCCGATGGAATTACTTCAAGGGTTTCAAAATCAAAATTCAAACAAAAATAGTCGATAATAATACACTTGGAATAAAAAGTGCAATATTAAGAAACTGGTAAGTAAATCGCTAAAACTTGCTTTTATTTCCAGAGCTAAGTGACTGATATTTGGAACTATAAATCCTAATATTAAGGCGCTTAAAACTTACGTGCTAAACTATATGAAATTGTTTTTTTTAGCATTTGGTCATCCTAAAAATTGAAGCGGTATAAATATTCCATTAAATATTTCTAGATGGCTGATACCTATATAATACTGGGTTAGCTTGGGCTAGTTATATTATCACCAACCAATTTAATAATCACTAATCAATTAAATGTAAATATTATATTTGCCTGATTCCATCCTGAAATTGATTTCAAGTGCAGATAATATTTCAATTATACACAGCATTTAATATTCGGAATGATCTTTATTATGATTGGACCTTAATCTTATTCATTTCGTTCGCAAACATATTTTTCGTAAACGATAAAAATTCCAGGCAATAGAGTTCAGATAAAACTCAATAAACACTCATATAAAAGGCTATTGCCTTTTTAATTTTAATCGTACTCAATAAATTAAGTATTAAGGTGAAACTGCTAAGTCGAAATGGTTCAGCTAGACGGTACCTACGAATTCGTATCTGAAGAAAACTATTTGGAATATTTGAAAGCTCTAGGTAAGTTCTAGTTATGATTTTATAATACTTTTTTAAATAATTTTAATGTATTTTAACTTCTTTTTATATACATGTAACACATTTCATTATGAAAGTCCTAAGGTTTTAATGAAACCTTTAGTGCTCTTTGTTATCAAGAAGATATTTTTACACTAATGACTATTTTATTTTATAGGACTTGATGATGAGCTTACCAAAAAACTAGCCGCTATCAAGACAGCCGTAGTAATAAAACCACTATCAGGAGACAGTATTACAGTTTCTTACGGTGGAAAAGACGTTGCCTTTCCTTTGGGCAAAGAATTGGAGCACACTATTTCTACTGGTCATAAATTTAAGGTAAGAAAGAATTATTTTATCACCGATGTCACCTAACCTTCCTAAAAATATACAAAAGATGCTTTTTAACTAGTTAGCCACTATGCTCTTGGTGTTACCACAGATGAAGGAGGTCTTCAAGATAATTCTGTTAAAATCTTAAAATTTTTTTGCAAAGATGATCCCGTCAATGATTGCGGCGTTAATACTTCAGCTATTTCCCATTTAAAGATTGGTCCAAGTAGTTCTGAAGTGCACAAGCAAGTTGAATCTGCAGATATTTTAACTGATTAGCCAGAAGTTTCTGCTCCAAATGAAGCAGGTGGATCACAAGCTGATGTTTCGATTAATTAAACTCCATTCTAAGACCAGATTTACGTAAGATCCAACGCTGTAAAAGACAGAAGTCTCAACCAAGTCAATAGTGTTAGAGTCAAAGAAGAAAACGAAACAGTTAGCATTGAAACAACCCATACCCGGGGCATGCATTTGCATGTCAGAAGTAAATGCGTAGCTGTGATCGTCATAGATTAATTAATACCATTTGTTGATAGCGCTTGCGCAAATGGTTGGTTAGGACACAAGATTACGTTGTGTTTGTAGTAGTTGTTACAGAGTATGATAGACGCTGCTTTGCTCTGAAACTGATAAGTACCTACCCTTCTAGAACCACTTTCCTCTGTCGCTCTGAGTGTAATGCCTTACTAAGTAATACTTTAGATCCGCCCTGAAAATAGACTGCCTTCCTATTTATATTCTATTCTATTTGCCACATAATTAAAATATGCCATCTCACTCGCAGGCGGATTTTATTACTGTAGAAGAGAACACGTAACTACAACATTCGTAAAGTACAGTGGACAAGTTTATCTCAGATAAAGATTAACTAGGACAAGGTGAGACAGAAAGATCTTGTTATTTCAAACACTGATATGTCAAAGCAATAAACAGGTGAATAACTAGTAAAAAACTAACCTAAAATAATTAACCGATGATAGGTCTCTCACATAAAATTGCAGAAATTAAAATAAGACAGTGTAAAAATAAAATGTAGCAGTTACAATAAATGAATAAATAAATGTATGATAAGCCAAGAACACAGCAAGGAATTTAACCGTAAAATTACAAATTCAATAATAAAATGAGACAGAAAAATGCAGAGACTAACCCAAACTAACCCAACTAATCCAACTACTCAAACTAACCATGCACGTACTACCCATTTACGGAAACAGACAATAACATTAGTGATGTTTAACTTTGCTGATTTTATGTCAGATATTCTGGGCTTAATAACACCCCTGTTTCGTAAATTTACGCGAATGTAGCTGGTATAACTCATCTCTTTGGCATGCAACCAACGGATCGAGATGCGAGCTACGTGCTCTAAAAGGATCTGGGAGTGTGTGGGGCCGAATCGGGCCCTGCCCAATATTTTTTCTGCGACAAGGGGAGCACAACGGGCCCAGCCTTGTAATTTATAGCTCCTGGAGTCTTTCGTCTACAAATAATGTGGTGTGCTTTCGGTACGCGGACGATAACAGATATTTCACAGGAAATGCAGTCATTCTTTTCTGCGTCAAGGGGAGCACAACGGGCCCAGCCTTTTAATTGATATACCTTTTTTCTTTTTTCCTGAGATACAATTTGCACAATTGTATAAAGTTTTGTATAGTTAGGTTTTTCTTTTTATTGTATATTTCTATTTGTGTTTTTATATGATTTGTATGTTTTGTACTCTAGCTCTAGCTTTGTCTATAACTTGGAAAATTTGTTCACAATAAAGCATCTATTATCATTTTCATACATTTGCCATATAAAGCCTATCGAAATAATTTTAATATTATCCAGACACAAAATACAACACACGTCAACAATAGGTAACAATATTGCCTGAATTCGTGCAAATGGGCCATTATCTACTACTACTCCTGTATTATTCGCTAAGGCTGATCATTTAATTTTGAACCATTTTATTTGGTTGTAATTTTAACCTGTTATAATATTTCTAATGTAGTGCTTTTGGTGTTTCTTTTATTTGCACCAAAAATAGTGTGTGTTTTAGTGTATTTTATATATATTTTTATTTATTTTTTATACTTTTTCTTTCTTCTTGCATTTTATTTATGTATTTTAATTTGACTTGTGCAAATATGGTATTTTTTGTGGTACCAATAAATTATGCTTATTATAGTCATGTCACACTAATAAACTATGATTATTATGCCTATCTTGGCACTAATAATTTTGATTATTATGATTATCTTGGCATAAATACATTATGATTATTATGATTATCTTAGATATTCGGTATCACCAAGAGCTGCGCTCGCTTCTTTTGTATTATATGCCAAGTTTGACTTAGTCTTACATATTATCCTGTCTCACCTTGATCCGATTAATTTTAGATCAACTAGAAAAACATTTTATGGTAAATCCCTGATCAATTCGAAATTAAATAAATAAATCTAACTATACAGTTGCTTTAAATTAGTTGTGCTGCTCTTTTCGTAGAAAGCCCTAACTGTCGCCAATCTGTCTACAACTTATTGCATCTAATGGTATTTCTTATGCCAGATGTCTTCTTGGCAAAGAGATTTACAACTTTGGTCTATTAGCTGACACTCGAGGTAATAGAAAGATAAGTCTGTTTTATTTTTGTCAGTTGGTCTTACGAGTTAATTAAATTCCCTTTTTTGTGGATTTTGATTTCATTTGAACTTGAAATTTTTTTACTTATTGATTATATAACACACCAATTAGAGCCATTCTTTATTTGAAGAGATTTTAACGATTTACGGTCCTCCCTGAGTCTAGCCAAAATTTTACCCGCCCTTTGCGACAAGAAAATAAGATCGAGCCCTTATGTATGTGCTGTATGTTAAACTAATGAAAGTATAAATTTTGTGAAATAGAATCGGTTCTCACCTGGAATAGTACACATGGAAACGTTGCTTTTGTCCATTTCTCCTTCAGATTGGACTGTTGGATGACTTCGTTTGGAGCCCGGCATTTTTACTTACAAACTTTAGATCGTGGTATTGGCTAAGCTTTGAGCTCTCAATTAATAATACCTGTAGATCTATGGACACGCCCTGCATCCCCTACATCAGCCGTTGCACGTCGTTCATCTGACACAGCACACGTCCCTATTTGCAGCTAGCAGAATATCCGCGGAGTCATGGCGCATTAAACCACGGACTATGAAATTTGTGACCCCTGCATCATCCGCTGAGCGTCGTTCACGGATTACAATTTTCTCCGTGACCAAACTTTCCACAGTTCTACGGACACTAGTTCCAGCTAGATTTTGAAGTGCATGTACCCACATGGCAGCCCCTGTATCAGCCGTTGTACGTCGTTCACGGGACGCCACATAGAGAGATGTATAAGGTCAGAGAGGTGCCAGCGGAATCGCGACGTTAAACAACGAACTATGAAATTTGTGACACCTAAATTTGATTATATAGAGAGCAGTATTTAGGATCCAGGATAGATAGCAAAATAGATAAATATTCGTTACAGTGTTCAGTGCTAAGTTAAACGTGTAAAGCCTGAACTGTGTTTTTTTTTGCTATAACCAATGTATTAATCTCAAATATTTAAGGCAATAAGATATTTAACAAGTTTTACTTCTAGAAGAGAAGTTTTAAGACATTGCCTAAGTGTAACGCTTAAATTTTTAAATGCGTATGTTACCAGTCTGGACCCATTGTGCGCGGACTCACATACCAATTCAGCCCGGTAGCTCATCCTTCCTGGCGAAGCCACACAGCTTCCTCGGCTGGACCTATCTTATGTCCTCTGAGTTCAGCACGTAGCTTACGAAGTGTACCTTTCTTACCCTAGCCAATACTGAACAGTTGGCAAGAACCTGAGTGCGCGATTCCCCGCACTCCAAGCACCACCTGCATAGGATCTTCTATAATCCGCAGAATTGCAAATGCCTATTCAGGCGACGGTGCCCTATGAGAAACCCTGCCATAAGCCTCATGTCTTTCCTCTTCAGGAAAATCTTAACCCCCCAGAGTAACCCAGCCTATTATAGGTTCAGGTCCCATTAAACGCAATACGGACCATGTAGCGCCAGATGATCAGCATTTGAATGTCTCGGAACTCAAACAATATTGACCCTGTTATGCCGTTAAGACATCACTATATTCAGACACCAGCGAAGATTAAACTCTATCAAACTCAAGAATCGACAGAGCAGTTCTGAAGTTCTAGCAAATATAGATAGCCTTCCAACAGGTTCTCATGCCTGCAATTGAGAATCGCATATATCTTGACCTGGAATACGGTTATATAAGTCCCAAGGATCAAAACAAGTTCCTACAATATGTATGTTGTGTTTGGTAACTAAATTCATTCCAGTGTGTAATATTAAGTTTAACCTGCAAAGCCTAAATTTCTTATTTTTACAGTGTACTTTTGCTATAAACAATATATTAAAGTCAAATATTTGAGTCAAAAGATATTTAACAAACTGTACTTATAGAGCAGGAGTTTGAAGACATTGCCTAATCGTCTGATACTCTGTGTGTAGAAGTGCTGTTTGTGGATAAAGTTGTTTGTCCAGGACTTATTGGTGGAATTTTACATCGATTTAGATATGCGACAACTAATTTTAGTTGACAACTCGTGCTTGGTAAGTTTGCTTCCTGCTTGGTTATAAGCTGTTGAAGAATTGTGAGGTGCAGCATCCAGTAACTAGATTGAAAAGAAACGAATAACACTTATTCCTTCGTATGAATATTCCATACTGGGCGAACTTAATTTATCCTGTATGTGCCTCCCCTGCATCTGAATTTTTGAAATGCTGCGGGAGATCCTTTATAAGTTGGTTACTAGTCTGGATCCGCCTACTAACATATCAATTTAGCCCGATACCCCGGCCTCCCTGGTGAAGACACACAGCTTCCCCGACTGGATCTTTCTTATGTCCTCCAGGTTTAGAACACAGCTTCCGAAGTGCACTCTTCTTATCCTAGCCAACGCTGAACAGTCGGCAAGAACATGAGCGAACTATTCCCCGTAGTCCAAGCACCACCTGCATTCTGGAACTACTATCGCAGCAGGTGGAAATGTATATTCAAGCGACAAGAGCCTCATGTTCCTCTCTATTTAGAGCCAGCTCTAACCCGCAAGAGTAGCCCAGCCTCTCTCATCTTGATCCGCACATTCATTGCGTTCCTTAGGATGGCGACGGTTGTACTGCAGGCATACCTGTTACAGGCTGAGGTCCCACTGGAAGCATTACAGAACTCTGTAGAGCCAGACGATTGGCCCACTCCTTTCAAAACGCAAAACTCGAAAAAGATTGGCCCTATTATACCGAGGCCTCAAAACGTCCCTACATTCAGACACCAGCAAAGAATGAACTCGATCAAACTCAAAAGTCGACAGAGCAGCTCTGCTGTTCTAGCAAATATAGATACCCGTCCCTCTGAAGGCTCTTAACAGATAGTTATTACTGGATTTGTGGGTTGCATATATCTCGGCCTGGAACACGATTGCAGAATTCCCAAGGGTCAAAGCAAGTTCCTCTAATATGCCTGTTGTATTCGGTAACTGAATGTGGAAATAGGGCAAGTTTTTGATAATCAAATTCCTCTCATCGGCCCTGTTCCTCTATATAACTCGTTCTCTGAGATGGAAAAGTAAGGGAAGCTCAGTGAAAATATTATAGAAATAGACATTGAAATCATAAGTCTGATATGGTCATTTACCGAAGAGTTGATATGGTCATTTACCGAACAGTTTTCTTTGGGCTGCTTCTCTAATAACCTTGAAGTTCACTAAGTATCCAACATCATCAACGATGGTGCCCAAAATAGTTGACCATAGTTTAATTGAAATAAAGTATCTCAAAAAATTCTATTTCAATATGTAAAAATAGCCGAAGTTTACACATTATTTCATCTTTTTTAGAAAGTTTGGAATTATCTGCGCTGTGCAAAATCTCACTATCTGTATAAATCGATCCCTGCACATACCCTTAGATCTTAATTTTTGTGCATCTAAAAATCTGGAATCTGGAAAAGATGAAGGGTGGCCAAAGGCCACAGCACTTAGATCATATTGATCTCCTTTTGCAACTACCCATCACCAACCAGACCATCACCCAACCTAATATTTAAAAGTAAGCGACGATGTGCCTGTAGAGGCTCGCCTAAGAAAAGTGATGTTTGACGATCGTTTTCCGAAAATGAATTCCTTTCATTTTGAAACAGTGATACAGTCGCACAGGTGTTTACACGTTTCATCTTTTTTAGAAAGTTTGGAATTATCTACGCTGTGCAAAAGCTCACTATCTGTATAAATCGATCCCTGAACATAGCCTTAGATCCTAATTTATTCTGCATCTAGAATCTGGAATCTGGAAAAGTTCGAAGGTGGCCAATGCCCACATCATTTAGATCCCAGTGAGCGTCTTTTGCAATTTCCCTTGACCAACTTATACATTTAGGCCATCAGCCAACCTAATATTGAAAAGTAAGCGACGATGTTGCCTGAAGAGGCTGGCCTAGGAAAAGCGATGGCTGGCGATCGTCTTCCTAAAGTGAATTCCCTTAATTTTGAAACAGAGATGCAGTGGCAGAGCAGATGTTCCACTCTTTCATCCTCCTGTTCATAACCCTTGCCATAGTAATTCAATGGACACTCCTTTCTCACAAAACTACGTAACCACTTAAAAGGAAGAAGTGCATAAAACACCCTATTTTGTTTGGGTTAGTGACTTCATCACATGATGTTGTGTTGCGATTGTACTTATCGACAGGATATTCTTTGGTTATTTTCTAAAAATCTGTAGGCCTTTTTAAATTGTGCAAGAGGTTATCAATATATCATCCAAATAAATACTTATATTATCTCGGGATAATAAATCGGAGAATAATTCATACAAAAGCCTTTGAAATACTGCGGGGGCATTAAAGACACCAAAATGCATCCTTAAAAATTCATATTGCCCGTCTTGCGTTGTTACAAAGGCTGTTTTTTTCCATAGAGGTAAGTGATGTAGGAATTTGATAAAAACCTTTGGTCATATCTAAGCTACAAAAATATTTCTTTTCTTTTAATCGCCCAATTCGTTCTTCGATATGTGGTAAAGGATATCTATCTTTGATCGGACAAAAATTTAATTTTCGATAGTCAACAACTAATCTACTGATCGCTATTTTTCTATTTAACTAACTGCAGTTTTGACCTAGCCTTTCTTAAAATTTTATTAATTAATAATTATTTGATTATACGGCGAATATGTACTTTATACGAAGCAGAAACGAGCTTAAGTTTTTGGTCCTTTTTGGAACAGCATATTACTGGCAACTTAAGACTCATTTCAACTACTCTCGAACCTTTCTGTTTGCGTTTTAATGATAATACTACGTCTGTGTTCCATCTGCCTCTGGATTTAAATATAAAATTAGTAGCTTATAAGTGAATTTCAAGTTAGTATTCTTTTGTAGACTATTGCCACCGTAAATGGAGACACCATCACGTTTAAGAGCAAACTGACCGATGATGGATCAGTGTCTGAGGAACGGGTGTTTAAGATTACGGATAGTGGACTAACATCTGTAAGTATAAAGTGGTTGGGTACCAAATATGTAACCTTATTTGCTAATAATTACGCATTAGGCGGTCCATATGCCAGACTTACTCAGCGCATTCATTTTTTTTTAAAAGGTATCTCACCGATATTACAAGAATAATAAATCAAAGCAACATAAGGTACTACTAGTTAAACTATGCCTTATATTTTTATTATTACCCAAATCTTATTGTTTAGGTATATGCAGGTATAAATGAAATGCTTGTTAACCAAACTTAACCTGAATCAATCCCATGGCAACGATAATATTAGTAGACCAATAAACAGTCCAAATAATACCAAATCAATAAAATAACCAGTGAGGTAAATATGTGCATATCTAGCCGTTAAATAGCTATAGGTAAACGAATTGAGCTCAAGTCGATTCCGATATCAAGGTGACAAATACAAATTACTGCCATGAGCTTTACAGCCAAATATAGTAAAAAATAACTCAATCAGCTATTAGGACGCTAGCCAAATTAATTCTCTAACTAACTACAGACAAAATTAAGCATCTCTTTTAAAGGTAAGCTCGATAAGCAAGATAGCTAGATCATTAAATGAATCGAGAACTAACGAGAATATAAACGATAGGCGTCAAACGGCCTACAGTTGTTTAATTATAAATGCATTAATTAAAGTCGACGTTCATTGTCAAACATAATTTGTACGTCTCACGGATGTCCAGAATAATGTCGTTTCTTTCTGTCCACTGGACATTGGTTGTCATCCGGCTTGTGATGTTTGTTAACGCTAACATTTGTATTATATAGAGGTTATCCTAATATTAGTACAATGGACAGATAAGTGCTGAATGGGAAATGGCGTACCTCTGTATTAAGACGAATTTGACGAGCATTAGTTTTAATTATGTGCTATTGCATATTTAACAGAAATCTTAGAATGCTTCTCTTTTGAATGAAAAAGGTTTCAGTTTTCATTCAAAATAAATTATTGCAAATTAAATCAGCAAATATATATTTTTGGATCATTCGGTTTAGGCATCTGAATCACAAGGTGGTAATAACTGATACTATGAGATGTTTTTATTTTATTTTTCAGACCTCAACCAACTCAAAAGGAGCCAAAACTGTGCGCAAATACAAAAGGGTTTAATATGTATTTTATTAACTATACATCACTGTTTTTAATATGTTTTGATAAATATACGTTATAGATAACTATAATGCTTATCGCGTTTCATTTTATTTGAAAAATGGCATAAGAAGCTTTTATCTCGGAGGTATGTATAAGGACGAACTATTTTTCAACTTCTGCATACGGAAAAATCTTAAAAATGTGCAGCAATAGCCACCAAGCAATCGTATGCCATTACTAAGTAAAATGACTTACTATTATAATATAATCCAAATAAAGGGCTTAGTGCTTAACATCACAAAGACCGAAACCCGAGTTCAATCGCGATTGACTGTTTCTTTTGGTTTTTCGACTGTATTATAACGCGCCACTAGATGAACTAATTAGAAAGACTATCACCCACTAGTCGAACGTTTCACACGCAGGTCCCCCCAACACTTTGCTCTAAAATAAAACCTTGCTCTTGGGGGGCGTTTCTATTAAGAATATTCACCGAGCAAAGACCCTAGATCGGAATTCAAAAGGCATGTAACCAAATTTAATTACCCTAATTTGGAACACTCGGCAGTCTTGGAATTTACAGAATATATTAAAATTTTCAGCAGTGTAGGAATTTTAAGTGCTTTTAGTAAAATTATCTTAATAGCTGCAGGTGTTAAATCCAGAATTTTTTTGGGGGAAAACACGGCTTGAAAGATGGTATAAAAGCAAAAAATTCTTTGGGAAGCAGTTAGTCAGAAACTATTCTCCACGCGTTGTAGACTGTGACTCTGCCCAAATGGGAACTCGGGAAAATTAGTATAAAATTATCTTACAAGAATGTTACTCTGTCCAAATGGTTAATCATTATTGACCAACCCGTGAAAAGTCTCTCTAAGTACCAGAGACCCGTGGAAAGTAAATAAGTAATTAAGAAAATTCATTTCGTCGGCACGTAAAAGTACTTCATGAACCGTTGTTTGAAATTGGTGGCCGTCGTGAGAGAAGGTGGTCTAAAAGCTATTAAGGCTAGGATTGACCTAGAAAGTAAGTTTAGTTTTAAATTATAATGCTTAGGGTGCCTATATGAATAGAAACATAACTGCTGTATGTCTTTGATAACTTTATGAGTCTCCCATTAAAATTCAGTGCTAGTGCCTATCTGTATTTCATTTATTGGGGAATGTAGAATTTCCCCAATATTCTCTGGTTGAATTTAAGCTCCAGGGAAAGTTTGATACAAAGTAATAACACAGCGGGATAAGTGTTAATGCTAATGAATTTTCTACTTATTGTCATAACGGATTGTCTGGTGAACTTTTAAATACCTAGGTCATACCAGAAATTACCTGAACCACTGATTTAATATAAAAAACCGGTAAAAATATTGTGAAACCTAGGGGCTCCATTTGGGGGGCCGATATTTTGCGACGTCCAAAATCATAGTTTTGGTCAACTTTGTTCGAAAAAACACAATTTTGGGACCTAGGGGCTCATTTAGGGGCCGAGGGGATTTGACGTCCGAATGGGTTCAAATTCGAGTTAGGAGGGTTTTCGACGATGCCGAGTTCGAATCTGACGTCAGCGGGAACCTACCCCGAATAAGTTCCGCGATAGGAGCCGGACCAGGTCGAATTTTGGTGATGGGCGAACGAGACCCTCCAAAAAGCACCCTCACCCATTTGACTTTTAAAAAAAGTATTCTGCGTGATTTTCGACTCGACGAACCCATTTCCCGTAATCGGGCCCCATCGATTTCGAAAACGGAAAATCGCCATTTTGGACGACGTGTAGGATTTTTAAAAATTTAATGTTTACGTTAATAACATGTAAATGGGCCCCTTTAATCGATTCCGTCATGAAAACGGGTATTTAAAAAAAAATCGAAAATTCAGGGGCTTAAAAAAATCGAGATTTTCAGAAAATCGGCTATAATTCGAAAACGGTAACAGTCAGAGGTAAGCTTTAAATGGGAAAAATATAGGTCTCGTCGGGTACGAGAATGTGCCGCATCCAGTTTGATTGTACGACGTTTCGTTTTTTTATTAAGTGATCAAAGGTGATTTTCATATTTTCGCCTTTTTCTCGGTAACGAAAAGAGGTATCTCAAATTGGATTGCGCCAGTATTTGCGTCGTTTTAAGGTCCATCGAAAAGTTCCTATACAGTTTTTCGATAGGAGTTCAAATAAGGTAAGGTATTCGATAAAATGTAAAGTTCGTCTGAAAATTTTCATTTTTCTGGGATCAGAAATTCTTTCACCCGTTAATGGGGAACGTGAGCTCGGAATAGAACTCGTCTTTAGGCAAGTCCGAGTTCGACGAAAATCAGCCGTCGGGGGTTTTCGGTGATGAGACGACCGAATCTGGACATTAGAAAGTCGATGCCCCTAGGGGCGAGGCTGTGCGAGAGAAAAAAGGCGATTTGACGTCCAAAAGGGTTGACGTTCGGCAGGGATGTTCGGCGGGCGCCCCTTAAACCATTAAAAATAATTTGGGACCCTAGGGGATCGATTTAGGGGCCGATATTTTGCGACGTCCAAAATCATAATTAGATTTGTTTGGGTTAGTGTGGGTTAAGGGCGGTTTAAGTGCGGGTTAAGTTTGGGTTAGTTTGGGTTAGTTTGGGTTAGTTTGGGTTAGTTTGCGTTAGTTTGGGTTAGTTTGGGTAGCGCAGACGAGAGGAGCGACGTCGCAATATACTTTAAAAACAATAAAACTAAAGTCGAATCTATCAGGAAGTATCAAGGAATAATAAGAGTCAGGCTAGAAAGCTTCGTAGTATTCGGATGATATGTCTCTCCAAACATACCTCTACAAGGCTTTGAGGCATATATTGACGCCCTAGACAACCTAATTGGCAACGAGCCCACGCTAATCGCAGGCGATTTCAACGCGAAATTGGCAGAATGGGGATCCCCAGTGGATGACCGCAGAGGATAGCTGTTGATAGAAATGGGGGTAAGGCACGGATTAATCGTACAGAACAAAGGTGGAGAGCCAACTTTTGCCAGAAGGAATCAACGGTCTTTCATCGACATCACGTTTGCCTCAGCGGAATTATCGCCGAGGATAAATAGTTGGAGGATCCTAGATAATGAGTCTGGGTCCCCCCACAGACACATAATATTTGAAATAGACAAAGCCCAGAGCCCTGCTCCGATAAAACTCAAAGGGAAAGTTCACTTGGATGAAAAAAGATTTAAGGAAACACTAGCTGATTCAATTGAAAGTAACCCCACAAGGGAACAGCGAGATTGAAGAACTAACAAGAGTCATTAGAAAATCCTACAACCCTGCTAGGCAAAAAAGAGGGGTAGACCCCGAAACAGCGTTGCTTACTGGTGGAACGAAGAGATTGCCAAGGCACGCCGGGAGTGCATCGCCGCGAGACGATCACACACAAGAAATGTAAGTAGAAACGACGAATCGGGAATACTAGATGAACTGTGGCAAAATTACAAAGAGAAAAAGCGAACCCTGGTAAAATTCATTAAAGAGGAAAAGAAAAGAGCATGGACTGACTTCTGCGAAGAACTAAACGGGGATGTTTGGGGAGAAGGGTATAAAATAATAATGAGGAAATTCAAACTGTCAGGGCCCCCCTTTCAACTAACAGACGAGAGGAAGAAATAATGTATAATAGCCTTATTCCCACCCGAGTCGAGACCCTGTTCGGCCGACTACCCACGACGCACCACATAGAGCCGTTCTCGCTAGAGGAGCTAAGTAAGGCAGCAGAGAAGCTTAAAACAGGCCGAGCCCCGGGACCGGATGGAATCCCTCCTGAGGCCATTAAGATCCTGACAAAATATGCACCAGACTATACACTGTGCACCATGAATAGACTTATCAGAGAACAAATATTTCCTGAAAAACGGAAACTAGGAAAGAAGGTGCTAATCCACAAACTGGGAAAGCCCTACGACTCCCCAAACTCCTTTAGGCCTCTCTGCCTAATAGACGTCTTGCTAAACTCTATGAACATCTGATAAAGACACGTCTAGAAGAAGAACTGGAACAAAAAGGCGACCTTCCTCCAGACCAATTTGGATTCAGACCGGGCAAATCTACTATAATGGCTGTTAAGCATGTGTTGGATATAGGCAACAGCTCCAGAGTGAGCGGCCAAGGCGAAAGATGGTGCGCATTAACAACGGTGGACGTAAAGAATGCATTTAATTATGGGCAGGCATAACAAATGATCTACGAAGCCGGAATATCTCGCCGTACTTGTTAAATATGATACGGGACTACTTCACACATCGAAGGATAACCACAGGCAATAAGGACGAGAATTCCGCAGGGATCCGCACTGGGGCCGTTCCTGCGGAACGTACTCTACGACCCAGTCCTACGACTAAACTTGCCTCCGGGAGTCGAAGCAGTTGGATACGCTGACGATCTGGCAATAGTTGTCAGCTCCGGTAACAAAGAGGAGCTGATCAGAAAAATGAATGAAGCACTCCATATGGCAAACACATGGATGCAAGAAAACTACCTCAGTCTGGCCCCAGAGAAAACGGAAAGCGTGATCCTAAACGGAAAAAGAAAAAGAGCAGACGTCAAATTCAAAATCGGAGAATCCATAGTGACCCCTTCAAAAGCAATTAAATACCTGGGCATATCAATCGGAGAAAACATATACTTTAGTGACCACATCACTGCGACAATAAAAAAAGCAAACGAAAGGACAGGCGCACTGATGCGATTAATGCCAAATATTGGAGGCCCAACGAGTCGGAAGCGAGAGATGTTGTATGGAGTAATAAATTCCATCCCCCTATACGGAGCTCCAATCTGGTCGGGGATGGTACGCATCAAGAAGTACAAAATTCTCCTAGAAAGCTGCCAAAGGAAAGCACTTCTAAGAGTTGCATGCGGTTACCGGACAGTATCGTCGGCAGCGATCCAGGTAATCACTGGAATTCCTCCAATAAACCTGCTTGCAGAAGAAAGAATGCATTTAGCACATGCAGGAAATGGACTTAGAACCAAGGAAGAAGCCAGAAACCAACTCCTAAATAAGTGGCAACAACGATGGGAAGAAAACCACGAAACTGCGCAATGGACAAAATGACTTATACCGGACATAAGGACATGGCTGAAATGTAAACATCGAGCCACTGACTATTTCTTAACGCAGGCGTTTACCGGCCACGGCTCCTTCAGAAGTTACACCAAAAGAATAGGCAAAACAAATGAGCCTTGCAAATACTGCGGGCACATTGACAGCGCTAGCCATACCCTCATCCAATGCGAAAGATGGGCACGACAAAGGGCGGAAGCAAACCTTTCCTTGGACCAACAACTGACACCAGACAACATGACGAATCAGATGATGGATAATTCTAAACACTGGGCGACAATTCAACGCATGGTAACGTTTATAGTGACAAAGAAGGAGGAAGAGGAAAAGGAGCAAAACGAGGCCGCAGGATGAACCTAAAGAAGTCCATCAACCGCACGACAACGATGTATATTCGCAAGAATGATTCCGTCTGTCTGCGGTCTATCAGAGGGGAAAGGGTTTTAGTCGGTCGGCAAGAGCCAACCCGACACACCCCCCGTTATGAGTCAAAAGTCCAGGCGACACCCCGTCGACCTAACACCAGACGGGGACTGTCTGACCAGCAGATTTCCTAAACCCCTCTAAAAAAAAAAGAAAGTTTGGGTAGCGCGCTCGTCTGAATGCGCTTGTTTGGCTAGTTAAAGTTAGTTTCGAATATTTTTGCTTAATCTGGAATACGGAAGACAAGCGCGCGTAGTTAGTTTGCGATAGTTTGGGTTAGTTGGGGTTAGTTTGCGTTAGTTTGGATTAGTTTGGGTAGCGCGCTCGTCTCAATGCGTTAGTTTGGGTTAGTCTGGGTTAGTTGAGGGCCATGCGAAAAGTGAAATATTACTTATTGTAATACGTGCCCGTACTTTGGATGCACTTTTTACGAAATATTTTGCGCGGAAGCTCGAGAGACAAAGTGGACGCTGGCTCTCTAGACTCTTGTGAGAAATAGCGGTTGTTGCCCATGATGTCTAGGTAAATTATTTTCATCAAAATAGGGTGTCAACACACTGGTACTGCGAACCTGATTTTTGAAAATGAACAGGAGTGGAAGAAAAGGCCGAAAATACAGTAAGTACATAAAAGGGTGTAGTCGGCGTTCATTACACCACCCTCCCACCATTTCCAGATTCCAGATAACTTCATGTTTAAGAAGATCCGCTTATTTGTATAGTTAAATAATTATCTTTTTTAATTAAGATAGGAAATATAATAATAAAATAAATACACATATAATTTACATAGTTTATTTTATTACACAATATTTTATTAGGTACACAAAAAATTTACAATTAATGTTGACAATATTATAATTGTGACTAAATTTCTTCTTTAAATCTAATAACATGGAAGGTGTTTTTAAATATATTCGGTATGTTTTCGGTAGCATCATGCAATAGTACCTTACCTTAGGTAGTAAAAATTGTTGTTCACTCAAAATTACCTTTAGGACTAAAATCTCAATTTCTCTCACAGAGATTTTCCGAAAATGACTGTATTATATAAACCTGATAACTTGTTGCGAATGTTAATTATTGTAATAATTACAATAAGCATTTTTATTGTGAAATTTTGCTACTAATTTTTGCGTGAATTTAGCTACAAAATCTTTATATTATAATATAATATAACTTTTAGTCAACTGGTTAAACCTCTGTGAGATAAATAAAAGATATATTTCAAATAGCATCATTAAAATTGTATAAAACCAGATCAAGAATTGTTGGGTAGGTAGTAAATTTCTAATTCTAATATAGTCTTCCAATTGTAGATATAAGAGAGCATGATATTGCTACAACAAGTTAAATAGTGTGATATGTTAACACCAAACACTAATTTCTATTCGGTTATTTTACGTTTTGTTTAAAATGGTAAAGAAGCGATAAATACAAATCTAATAGAGCAGCCTTGGCAGCAATACCTATAGATTATTTGGGTAAATAAGACATATTTTAATCATCGAGAGAAAGAAATGGCGTAGATATTTCCATTTACATTTAGGAAGTATAAATGTTTTAACGCGATTCTTATCTTCTTGAATAATAGCCAGAATTTTGCTGCTTAATCGCTAATAACCGATATTACATTTAGATACCATTTGTCATGTGAAAATTATTATACTGTAAATAAATGAACAGATTCACAAGGGGAGAGTAAAAAATCCATAGCAAAATGAGGCTTGAATGCGGTTGAAAGTCATACCCACGTCTCTCTTGGGCGATTCAATCCATATTTCAACCAGGATATGCAAAGAGACTTAGCTAATTACTACAAAGAATTTTACAGCAAATTATAAGGTTCAGGGCTAAATTATTATTGCGCTAATTAGTTTTTGAATCAGCAGAAACAACGGCGTTGGCCGCAGGTTTAACAACCTTAAGAAAATTGCGGGAAAGGATACGGTGTTTTCATTCTGTAAGCGTTACAGTTTGAGTGTCCGAGTGCATAATAAATTGAGCCTAGTAAGAGCCTCCCTTTTTTCATATCCCCAAAAACACAGTGGAAATAAAGACATTTTTTTATCAAGGTTTCGGCGCCTTTAAACGTCTTGATGTAACCAGAAATAATTATCTCTTGGGTGATTCAAACCATATGTCACCCAGGATATGGAAAGGGAGTTAGCTAATTACTGCAAGGAATTGTATAGCAAATTTTAAAGCTTCATGGCTAAATTATTGCGCAAATTAGTTTTTGAATCCGCAGAAAAAAACGGCGTTGGCCGCAGGTTAACAACCTTAGGAAAATTACGGGAAAGGATAGGGTGTTTTCAAACCTGGGTAAGCTTTAGAGTTTGAGTGTCCGAGTGCCAAAGAAAACGAGCCTTGGAAGAGCCTGCCTTTTTTAATATCCTCAAACACTCAACTGAGGGAAACACATCTTTTATCAAGGCTTGAATGAGACATGCTTTCGACACCTTCAAACGTCTTGATATCACCAGAAATAATAAAACCTTCTTCTAAAGCAAACAGACCAGTGAAAAACAGGAAGAAGAAGACATCAGAAGTTCTGACAGAGTAAGAAAGAAGCGATGGCTTAGAAAATTCACTGCCCAAGATGGAACGAAATTTACGAAAATTCGCCCGATTCAGACTGGATTTAATGCAACACATGCAATGAAGGCTGCACCACAGAAGTAATCTGTTGCTGCGCATCATATACAGGATTGGAACCGTTCAACTGTGATTAGTGCGAAGGTGAATCTGAATAAATTCTTAATTAAAATCCAGCGTTCACTTTATGGACTCTTTTTTTTAATAAATGTTTTTTTTAACGTTCAGGAATTTCGCATTTTTATGTTCCTAATATGAGATATCTATCTCTTACCCCAGTTTCCCTTATTAAATTTATTAGAAAACAGCATTTTGAAGATAGCAGAATTTTAGAGCTGACAGTTACTAGCACAAATCAAGCTTAATAAAGTTTTTCTTATAGAGCTTTAATTATGGTTATGGTTAGGCAAGCTTAGTCCTAGCTTGCCAAAGAAACTGGAAAGCTCCGAAATTGCGCGGGTTTAACTGTATATTTCTCAGTAACTAAACCTCTAGTGAATAAAGTTTATAAAGCTAGTAATTTTAAGTGTTGATGGCAAAAATGCTGATTTTTAATAACGCCCCCTGTACATGATATTATAAATTGTCAACCACTTGAAGTAGTTTTCCGTCCTGAGTAAGCATTCCATATGGATCCATATGGGTTTCTTATTGAATTTTATCATGAGGCAAAATCCTGGAACATAAAAAATTTAAAGAGAACAATGGCCGGGTGGACTATGTTCATTTTTCAAACTTAAGAGCCCAATGTGAGGCTTTGCACAAAACAATATATAAATAGAACTGAGAATAACTTGTGTGACAACCACTGATATATTTTTGGTCATATATTAATATTAGAAATAATGGTTATGGTCTCCTTTAGAGTCTGTCTTACGGTGGCACAATTGGTGATAGCCCAGAAAGTAGCACTAATTTGTTCTCAAAATGTGGTGGATGAGCCACCATCTTTCCAATTTCAGACAGAAAAGTCCATTTCTCTTAGAAGAAATTTTCAAATCCATAAAGAGCTAGGAGATAGGTTGAGGGCAGAGCCTGAAGGGTTACCTCCTTTTTTCCAAAAAAAAATTGTTTGTGTGTTGACCTTATCTATTTCACACATTTTTAACAAATCTCTGGAAACGAGACACTCTCCAAAGTTTTGGAAACAGAGTTTTTAAACCAATTTACAAATCTCAAACCAGACAAGATGTTGCAAATTATCAGTCAGAGTCAGAGATACCTACACCACTTGACATCTTAGTAAGTAAAAATTGCCTTAAACTTTATCAGAATCCAGAACGTTTTGGTTTTGGATAGATTCACTGCCTCAAACTTGATTTTATTTGTGAAGTTACATTTTTTAAATAGCTTGAAAAGAGGTTGCTTCGAAGTAAACTTGTTACTTGGGGTGTTTTTCATTCTCTTCATTCACGGATATATGACTCTGTGACTGAAGGAATCCAAAAATGGTGAAAATGGGAGGGTTTATTTCTGACAAGGTCGAGGTTTCTTCTAGAGTATCCCAATATTTGCATATTTTTAACGGATTTAACTCAGAAGTTGGCAAAATTGGTGATAGCCCAGAAAATGTCACTAATTTGTTCTAAACGCGGTGGATGAGCTACCATCTTACCAGTTTGATAATTCAGTAAGCATGATCAACGTTTAGTCTTCTTAGAAGAGGTTTTTGAATCCATAAAGAGCTGAGAGATAGATCGAGAGCAGGGCCTGATGGGATACCTCCTTTTGTTCCGCAAAAAATGTGTTTGTGTGTTGGCCTATTTCACACATTTTTAACAAATCTCTGGACATGGGACACTCTGCAAAGTTTTGGAAAGAGAATTTTTGAAACCAATTTACAAATCTGAGGCCAGAGAAGAAGTTACTAATTCCCGTGCCGTTTATAATCAATCAGAGATACCTAAACTACTTGACCTCTTAGTAAGTAAAATTGTCTTGAACTTTTCTTTTTTATAAAGGATAGATTCACTGACTGAAAGAGGTTGCTTTGAAGTAAACTTGTTACTTTGGGCGCTTTTCATTATCTTCATTCATGGATATATGACTCTGTGACTGACGAAACCTAAATTGTGAAAATGGGAGGGTATATTTCTAACAAGATCGAGGTTTCTTCTGGAGTACCCCAGGGTCTCACTGTGGCTCTGCAATTTTTTGAATATTTTTAACAGATTTAATGCAGAAGAGAGTTTTTAAAACCAATTTACAAATCTGAAGCCAGAGAAGACATTACTAATTCCCGTGCCGTTTGTAATCAATCAGAGATACCTAAACTACTTGACATCTTAGATAGTAAAATTGTGTGAGCTTTTCCAGATTAAAGCAATCTAGAACAATTTTGTTTTGTAAAGGATAGATTCACTGACTCAAACTGTGTGAAGTTATATGTTTTTAACAGCTTGGAAAGGGGTTCTTAGTTTAACTTGGGCCATAAGGATTTTTCTAAGGCATTTGCTCGGGTCAATTATGAGGTACTTCGAAGTAAACTTGATGTTAAGTATTTTTCATTCCTCTAATTCATGGATATGTCACATACTTTGTGAAGGAACCTAAATGGTGAAAATAGGAGGGTTTATTTCTGATAAGATCAAGGTTTCTTCTGGAGTACCCCAGGATTCTCACTGCAACCCTGTAATCTTTACATCTTGTTAACGGATTTATCTCTGAAGTTGATAAAATTGGTGATAGCCCAGAAAATGTCACTAATTTGTTCTCAAAATGGTGGTGGATGAGCTACCATCTTTCCAATTTAATAACTCAGTAATTATGTGCAAAATTCAGTTTTTTTTTTAGAAGGGGTTTTCGAATTTATAAAGGGCTGAGAGATAGGTTGAGTGCAGGGCCTGATGGGATACCTCCTTTTTCCAATCTGTTGACTTTATCCATTTTGAACGTTTTTAACAAATATCTGGACACGAGACACTCTCAAGAGTTTTTAAAACCAATTTACAAATCTGAAGCCAGAGAAGAAGATGATATTACCCTGCGTCTTTAATTAGTCAGAGATACCTAAACTACTTGACATCTTAGTAAGTAAAAATTTTCTTAAACTTTTCCAGATTGAATCAATCCAAAACAATTTGGTTTTGTAAAGGATAGATTGACTGACTCAAACTTGGTTTTATTTGTGAAGTTCTACATTTTTGACAGCTTGAAAAGGGGTTCTCAGGTTGACTTGGGTTTTGCGGATTCTTCTAAGGCATTTGATCGGGTCAATCATGAGGTGCTTTGATGTAAGCTTGATGCCTTAGCTATTTTTCATTCTCTTCATTCATGGATATATGACTCTGTGACTGAAGGAGCCCAAATGGTGAAAATGGGGGTTTATTCCTGGCAAAGTCCAGGTTTCTTTTGGAGTACCCCAGAGTTCTTACTATGCCTGTAATTTTTACATATTTTTAACGGATTTAACTCAGAAATTGGCAAAATTGATGACTTCTCACCAAATGTCACTAATTTGTTCTAAATGTGGTGAATGAACTACGATCTTACCACTTTGATAGTTCAGTAAGCATGGGCAAAGCTCAGTTTTCTTAGGAGAGATTTCCGAATAGCACCTTTTTTCTGAAAAAATGTGTTTGTGTGTTGACCGTATCCATTTCACACATTTTTAACAAAACTAAGGCCACGAGACACTCTCCAAAGTTGTGGAAAAAGAGGTTTAAAACAAATTTACAAATCTGAAGCCAGATAGGGAGTTACTAATTACAGTGCCATTTG
>MU190671.1:27328-41003 GCA_016904865.1 Pissodes strobi | reverse complement strand
TAATTTTTCTTAAAACGTTTTTTTATCTGTGCCGGAACTAATTTGCACATTTTTGAAGCAGTATATACGGTTGCATTCAGCTATTTTATAATTACAATTCATATTTTTAGGCCGCAGCTATTCCGGCTCGAAGAACAAGGTCAAGGTCAAGGAGAAGACGCAAACGCTCCAGAAGAAAAGCTCCAGGTACAGAACATTATTACTCATATCACATGGTAATTATTTACTTATCGTTCCTTTACTTTTCCGCAGAAGACGATTTCGAACAAATGGAATCGAACTGCATGCTCGAGATAGAAATTCCGCCGTGTGCGAGACAGCCTCTTCCTGATCTTCCATTTTCGCCAGGAGAAGCAGACAGAGTCAGAGGTAAGTCGTCACTTACTTGCAAGATAGTTTAGGACATACTCGATATAGTTATAATATCTTAAATCCCAGTCAGTGTTTTTTTTTATTTTATTGATCGATCTTTGTACAAAACAGACATGAATGGATTTTCTGCAATACCTGCCCTTGGACCAGGCTAATATCTTGAGAGTTCTGTCATACAACGGTTTGTGTTTAAATTGATCAGCTTAAAGCGAACCGGTTTAACGGCTATATGTCACAAATCTTGAGATATGAGAATGCTCCAAGAGACGCAATACTGTAACACCTTTGTTTTTAATCTTCATATTTTTGAAATTAAAATATGTTCTGTCTTACGTTTTGAAATTCGGAGATCCTTAAATATGGTTTAGAAACTAAACAAAATGTGCGTAATACAAAACTTCACTTTTAGAAAGAGCGCGTCAGCAAGAAGAACTACTGAGAACTCCACCACCACCGGAAGGTAAGATGAAAATGACTTTTAATTACTTCGTACCATATTTATCACACGCACTCTTGCCCTCGCGACTTTGGCTTAACAAGTCAGAATTAGGTTGGACCTCGTATCATCAAGTCTGACTTTCATAGGTCGAACGGTGAGAAATTTTCATGTTTAGAACAGCCGTTGGAACACGTTCAAAGTTCATTCCGAATCCGGGAATTTGGGAAATATTTCTTCAACTTTATGCTCCGCCTATTTTCAGTATCAAATTAACAATATATATGCATTAATTCTGCTATATTTATTAATCTATATTTAAAGTTATATCTACTAAATGTCCGTATAAATGATAAAATGTACTAAAATCGATGAAAGCTATAATATCGCGCTCGCTGTCGAGTACTCGCGTTCAATGCGCATACGAAGCCTGTGCGAGTTATCAAGAATACAAAACTGTATATTCGAGCACAAACACGTATGCGCAAATTGATTTCACTCGCTCTGACGAAGAACTTAATTGTTTTCTCATTTATTTATTTCTCTAAGATTTCGGCATACGTAGCGGGCATAACTGGTGCATAGTAACAAAACTGAATATTTTAAAAATACTCTCGATCATTTCTAGAAATAGCTCAGCAGCGAGAAGAACGTGTGAGGCAACCTTCGCCAGTGGTAAGTCTTAAATAATAATAGTGGTTGGAGACAGAAACAAGCAGCCACAAGAAGACCAATACTGTATATTAGAAATAAAACGCTAGGTATCTTTGGATTTAAATCAAATCAAAAAAACATTTTTATATAGAGTAGAAATGGCCTTAAATGGGCACTCAAGTTGCTCCAAAGTATCTTTTTTGTATAAAAATGTATAACTGAAAGGAGACCGTAATTATTACCTACTCTTGCTAGGGTTCAGCCGATTATAGAGCATGATATCTTGTAATGAAGTTAAATATTATTTTTAGGCGAGACCCAAAAGAGCCCGTGAAGATAGGAAAGTTCTTACGCCATGCGCAGTAAGTGATTTCTCAAACTCTTAAAATTAATTATCTATCTCATTAGCAGTTTAATGGCTTTCTTCATTTCATGAAATAAGTTTTAATAAAGAGCATTAGAATGAAATAGTAAATTCGACTTTAAAATACGTGAAGGGGGGCTAATATTGCAATATTTGTGGCGCATTGCTTCAAAATCTTTGTATATTTTCTATTATCTTGAGATAAGCCTATAACGAGCTTCTATTCCCTTCAGTTGTAAAATATATTTGTTTAGAAATGATTCTTTTATTTGTAGCACAGAAATAACCACAATATTGACGAAGAATTATTACGACACCGACAGTTTCTTATTTTACCTCGCCAAGGAACAAAATAATAATACAACATACAAGAATAAATCAAAATCTACGTTTTTTCCCAATATCCCCCGCTAGAAGTGCCGAATGAATGGAACTCATTTTCCTGACAAAGCATTGCGTTGATCGGGATAATGCTTGGCAGAAAATACCACCATATCATCTGCACCTATATGCTAAATGTCTTCCTTCTAAAATTTGCTGTCAAAATGATGTGTAACACCAATATGTTTAGATTTAGCTTTATACCCAGCATTTATAGCTAGGTTTATAAAGCTTTTGTTACCAAAGATGCTTGCTGTTACTTCCAACAACTTTTTTGCACTGCAGAGTGCTTCTTGCTTTTGTGCTGCCTTGATGACTTTTGTGATGTGATTACGTTAAGACATGTTGTTTTCTGCGTTGATGCCCAGCAAGCTTATTGATGAGGCCAAAGTCAGTGTTTGTCCTGTCACTGATAAGTTAGGTCCTGCGATGTTTTTTTTTGAGAAGACAGCTGCTCGAGTCTTTTCTGCGTGAAATTGGATATTGTTTTCCTCGCCCCATTACTCGATGGTGTTTATATCCTCATTGATGGCAGCAATATGAATCTCTCGCTTCGGTTGGGAACGAGCGGCGGTCATTGGAGTCCACGACATGGACGAGGATATAGAGTCGCACCTCGGGGTTACAAGCTGAACTTTTCACAGAATGAAGGTTTTATTATATTATTTCAAAATCCGAAGGTTATAAAACTCATAACGGGCAAAAGGGCAGTATACCTAAAAATCGAGATTATTGTATGAACGTGTAGGATATTAAATTATGAATGTTTTCATATAAAATTCATCTACATTTTTGTACGAATTATATTTTTATCGTTGCTTGAAATATGAAGATTACATTGGCCCTTACGGCAAAATAAATAAAAAAATTAAAATATCTCCCTTCGAACCTGGACAAAATCTTATTGAAATATACTCATTTTTGTATTCACCTCGCATTCTCTCCGAAATGAAGGCTTAAATCAAAAATTTTTATTCTTGGAAAAAGTTTGCCTTAAGTACGACACCTCAGAGGCCAAGTGGCGTAACCTCAAAATGGTCAAAAATTGAATTATTGTACTAAAGGATGCTAAAAATACATCACTTAGCCACAGGATGTAACCCGCAAAGTGAATTAAGATTGTTAAAAATAGAAAAAAACGAAAATATTTTAATAGTCGTAAGCCTTTTACAGCAAGGCTAAGTAATGTAACCCTCAGAAATAAGCCATCTTGTCACCTTTTCCTTGCGTACGGGAAAAAGCTAATTGGCGTAAGCCACCATAGAAACCATACCGTGTAAACCGAGCACGCGTAAATGTCTGATGACAAAAAATGTGGTAATCCACATGTTAACGGTTTTGTAACGAATATTACTTTTAACGATTGTTGCATTTTCTAGTATTTTGTGGTGTTTTTAATTGTCGTTGTTTATCTTACAACTGTTTGCCTTTTTCTTCACTTCAACGTACCTTTTATTGGAAAATAGAGCCGCTGCGGCTCTGGACCAGGGTGCAAATAGCACAAGTGCTAGTTTAGTGACCCTAACGAAGCTGAAAAATCTAAAGGAAATTGGAACATGGTCGATGTCTCGAGGAACAAATCTGCCCCCATTGTCAGGAACGAATAACAAATCTAAAAATGAAAATGGTTAGTAAATGCAATTAAAACAGTGAAGACTTGACAAAGTGCACGAGGTATTTACTATTTTAATTGCATTTACTAACAATTTTCATTTTTAGATTTGTTATTCGTTTTTGACAACGGGTTATATCCTCGAAACGTCGACCGTTTTTCAGTTTATTTAAGGTTTTTCAGCATCGTTAGGGTTACTAAATTAGCACTTGTGCTGTTAACACTCTGGGGTCAGAGCCGAAGCGGCTTTATTTTCCAAAAAAGGTACGTTGAAGTGGAGAAAATGGAAAAAAGTTTAATTACCGAAACGTATTGAGTTTTCCTATAAATTCAATTTACGAAATTGAAACTGCAGTAAAAAAGAGAACGATATGGGCACCTTCTGAATAGCCTGCCTACCATAATACGCAACGCACGGAATGCAAAACCCTACAGCGTAATTGTACTTTCATTCGGTAGCTTCAACGACTTTAACCCTCCAACGAACAATTTTTCCAGACCCATTAACAGAACAAACTTTGGAAAACAACTAAATTTTAAAAATATTCGGAGGGTTATAGTTTGTAAAGATAGTGATGTTCTGAGAATGTATTACAATTATGTAGAGACTCGTGAACATGAGCTCTTTACATTACCGAAAAAGTTGCAGTTTAGACACACACCAAACAAGAATTGAAGCCAAATTAATAAGACCTACAAACCCTTGATAAGAAAAAAATAATTCTCGAGATGTACCGTATTGATAGCCCAGCAGTGATATTTCAGATACACTTCCTGAAAATGATGATGAACATGCCCCAGATAATGTTACAAAAGAAGAAAAAAACGAATAATTAGGATTTTATTTTTGCAGATAAAAGTTTATGTTTAGTTATAATGGGAAGCTGATGTTTTTCATCAAGATTAATTTTTTCTACAATTACATTTTTTACCAATATTTATGACGACTCTAATCAATAAAACTATGTTAAAAAATAAGCCATTTTATTAATTTTAAATATGGCCAATAGGCGTATCCTACTAGCTTACATCCCCAAATAACTACAAGCATGTTTATGTACATGTCAAGTGACGTAACCTACATTTTCAGGTATATTTTAGTTTTTTTTATATTAAAAGAGTGTTTCTCATGAACTTTCGCATTGAAAAACATTTGGTATTAAAAAAAGACTTCAAGAAGACATTTATTTCGTTTTGAAATTATTCATAATTTAAAAATTATAAAGTTTTTTCAACTTCCTGTAAATTTTACTTTTTGTGGGTTACGCCCCTTGGCCTTTGAGGTGTCGAGTATTTAGAGTACATAGGTGCATGAACACATTTTTTTTCTCAAATGGTAATGGAAAAATAGAATTAAATGTAATAAAGTAATCGCGACCATCCGATCTCGCGCTTCCCGAGTACTCTCGTATCTCACTTTTCTTCATAGCTTCCTCTCTCTCGCCCCTATTGTACAATACAATAAGTGCTTATACACCATTACGGTTAGAATACTAATAATAATAATAGCTATTATTAATTGAATAAAATCAATGAAGATATTTTCGATTATACTGAAATTTATTTTTCCTATACGCTGCTATACTCGACGCGCCGAACAGATTTACCGATCGCGGAAACAATTCGTTTTATTTTATGATTGAATCGACCCAATGTTCTGTTTTTCATTTCGATTTTTCTTATCCATAATACAAAAAATAAAAATAGAGTGTTTTAATGAAAGTTCCTATGTTTGGAATCAATGGAATCATTAAATAAGAAGAATTATTGTATCCGTGTTTTCCGTGTTTGGTGAATCTGTTCGGCGCGCCGAATATAGGTAATAAAGAAGTAGAAAAAAATCATATACTGCTGCTATTAAAAAAGGACTAGCTTTTATTCGGAATAGGATAACTCAAAATGTAAAAAAAAATTTTTATAATATCAAAATATATTTATCTTCAGTGTCTGTATCTTCTTCAGGAATAGACATAATGACTTCAATATTGCCTTCCAGTAATTTATTTTACATGATCCTATGCAACCTATTTAATTTCTTCTACGTCTACAAGCTTGCTTCCATACAATCTAATAAAAAATTATTTGATTAAGTTTTATTATGTACCTATTTAATCTAATAACAATTTACCTTTTTTTACATCCACATGCAATAAATACTTTTACATCCGAAGGCAATGCTAGTGTTGTTAAAATTGGGGATAAATTGGATATCATCTGCCTCCTCAAATTTCCATCTGCATTCTGTCACCTCTGGTAATAGGGGATTTGGTTCTAAAGAACTGAAGCACACATTAGTTTGATAATGTGCTCTCATACTGCGAAATTTTAAACTATTTTTTGTAGGGGCTAGTTTTTTCAATTAGCGATGAAGTGGCCAATAGTGTCCTGAAAATATTAATTGATGAAATGTTTGGATTTATTAGAAATAATTTTATGATAAATTTCTCTATGTTATTGAACATGCCATCTGAAAATTCCTGGACCCCAATACCGTCTAAATAATCGGAATAATTTAGATAAATTTTCCAACATTTTATTTTTCCTAATTCTGAAAACTGGCTGGTTGTATGACAACCCGTTAGAGTATGAAATGCAGGTAATTTTTTTGCAAGTTTTTCTTCTAGGTTGATGTCATGAACGGCCACATATCGCACCGAATTTCCTCTTCCACATTTTACCCCAAATTCTCTAGAAATATATAGTTTTAATATGTACCAGAAGTACAAGTACATCAGTGTCATTGGAGTCCACTATGCATGTCAAATAATACATAGAATGTTTAGCAGAGAGTATAATGCAACAAAATCTTAGTATCAGCTTCTTCGTGACTATAGAGGATAGTAATTTGTTGTCAATTAGTTCGCAATTTGTTTTTTTTATCAAAAATATTGGTAAATCCTCCACTATAGTTGCTAACTTGAAATTCGTTTTATGAGAGTGCTCGTTCAGATAAAAAGTTCGTTAACTGTTTTTTTAACTAAAAACAGAGTGGATAAATAAATTCCACTGTTTTGGATGTAAAAAGGTAACTTATTATTAGATTAAATCGGTACATAATAATAGGAAAAATAAATTTCAGTATAATCGAAAATGTCTTCATTGACTTTATTCAATTAATAATAGCTATTATTATTATTATTATTATTATTTTTATCAGTATTCTAACCCGTAATGGTGTAAAAGCACTTATTGTATTGTACAATAGGCGCGAGAGGGAGGAATCTATAAAGAAAAGCGAGATACGAGAGTACTCGGGAAGCGCGAGATCGAACGGTCGCGATTACTTTTTTACATTTAATTCTATTTTTCCATTACCATTTGAGACAAAAATGTATTCATGCACCTATGTATTCTAAATACTTAAGGCAAATTTTTTGCAAGAATAAAAATTTTTGATTTGAGCCTTTATTTTGGAGAGAATGCGAGGTGAATACCAAAATGAGTATATTTCAATCAGATTTTGCCCAGGTTCGAAGGGAGATAATTAAATTTTTTTATTTATTTTGCCGTAAGGGCCAATGTAATCTGCATATTTCAAGCAATGATAAAAAATATAATTCGTACAAAAATGTAGATGAATTTTACATGAAAACATTCATAATTTAATAGCCTAATCTCGATTTTTAGATATACTGCCCTTTTGCCCGTTACGATTTTTTATTACCTTCGGATTTTGAATTAATATAATAAAGCCTTCATTCTGTGAAAATTTCAGCTTGAAACCCCGAGGTGCCCACAAAAATCATAGGGTTTTTACTGCGTTGGGCACCCTACTATAAATAGAACTGTTTGTCAGTTTGTCCTATCTAAGATATTGTGGATATAGAGTAGGAACTGTGTGGGATATAATATACACCCTTGATTAACTCCGGCATTTATCTCAAATTCCTCTGAGAGATGTCCATCAATATCTACTGCGATCCCTTAAGAAATTGAAAAGCCATAGAAGCAGTGCTGGTGGCAGTCCGTATGCTGTCAATTTACTTAACATTCCATCATGCCAGACCCCCATCAAATGGGGGATATGTCGAGGTTCACTGCACGAAATTCGCCGTAGATCTCGATGGCTTTCGCTGATCAGTTTCTCCATCGCTTCTACATAATGGGAAGTAAGGCAATTGGACGGTAGGTATTTGGAATCGTTTTTTGTCTTTCTTTGGTTTGGTCATAAGAAAATCTGTCACTGAAGATGAAAAAAATGTTTTTACGGTAGTTTGGGTTAGTTTAGTCATATCAGATATACAAAAAGACAAGTCAAGCAATAATTTTGACAACCGAACTGAAGTTTGCATGTGTGTATTAGATTAGATAGAGTAGCAGAAACTGAAAACTTTTTTTGATTAGGTGCTATTTAGTGATGAATAGAAATCACTTCCATTATTATTTTGATTTGAATCCGCAAGAATACAGAGTCATGAGAACTCAGACTTAATTGAGCCCTATTTTTTTCTCGTTTTTATTTTACACTAACCTCCAGTATTATTACAAGAAGTCCCTTCAACCATCAGAATTACCATGTGGCTTCAATTAAATCAGGCTTCGCCTCATAATCATGACGAGGTTCGGGAATTATGCCAACTTTCAAAACAAGCGGATTTCAAAATTGGCCCCCCAGATCACTCGACTTTATTTCACCAGATTTATTTTTATGATAAAATGTGCCTACATAAAAGAAATTAACTACAATACGCCTACCGCAACACCACACGATGTGAAAATACCTTATGAAACTATTATAACCTCGCAAGTGTTAGAATTGAAAAAAATATGTAAGTACCTATCTGGAAATGGACGATCGACATTTCGAACATCCGTTATAAATATGATGCTTCAGGTTTATGGTATCGTGGATACGTTATTGTCATTATTGCTGTTATAGCCTGTTGGATTGTAAATCACGTTCCAGGTTTCTGAACATTTGTAAAGATATTCTTCATTATTATTCTTATAATTGTAAATTATCTAACATTTTTAAATATGATGCAAGTGATGCAAAAAAATATTATTTGATGCATATTATAATATGAGAAGACTTAGTTATAGATGATATTAATACTAGTATGAAATTAAAAAGTATGTACATTTTCTGGTAAGATAAAAAAATATGTCGTTCCATTTAAGTTATAGCCACTTAATGTTCTTACTTTTAATTTTTGTACACTTGTATAAGATGGCAAATTTATTATAATTGCGCTATAAAATATGATTCATTGCTACACTTCACTGTAAATTTCGCTTACATAACATAAATACTTCCTAAGTATTGGAAAGATGAAAATTAGGTTGGACTTTGACAATTTCAAATTATTTTAAAAACTCAAATGTGCTCGGAACATGCAAAAATGCAATAATATACAAGAGGATCCATTAAAAGGCACATCTTTGATACTTTGAAGACTTTTGGAGCATCCCTTATAACATGAAAATAATTTTAAAAAGAAACCATCATATACCCTCATATATCTCAAAAGTGAAATTTTTCTGAAAGTTACGTATTTTGGCCACAATATCCCGTGCCGTATAAAGTGAATAACCTTGTGTATCTTCTTGAGCTTCACTGATAATGCCACAATGTCTGATCTGTAGTAGACAAAGCAAGAGTCTTTAGTTTTCTGCCATTAAAGTAGACTGGACGAACTTGACCAGTAACTACATATTCCTCAATACTTTTGAGTCTAATCAAGGTTCCTAACCATGCAACTTTTCAAATTTAGTGTGAATTTTCAAACGTTGCTTTCAATTTATCCGAAATTTCCTTGGCGTTGTAGCATTTTGCACATGTTAGTAATAGAATTAGCTTTAGTACTTGACAGACTTCCACAATTTTTCATGCTTCAAAAAAGCTGTTTTGCAGCTGCAACTGCATTTTCCTCGTCTTCAACTTCTGAACAAAACAACGAAGGCTCGGTGATTTATGGAATCTGGGCTCATAACCTGTGAATTATGAGTACATTAATATCGTCCATCTTTGCAGGCTGAGATAGCATAACTCAAGATACATTTGTTTTTAACTAAGCATCGATGGAAAACGCTTTCCTGCTAATTATAATAAAACTTAATTTAATTTTCAGCGACCACCTACCCCTCCTCGTGCCCCTTCCCCCGTATGGTCAACTCCTGAAGGATTCCAAGGACCCTCCAGATGGTACGGCAAGCGCTTATTAGGCACCTTTCAACAGGGAAATTCATCGCTAAAATATCAATTTGTTCACAGGCCAACTGGGTTGACTCCTCCCGTCTACGACTCGGACTTTAGCCCCCCACCTACTCCACCGAAGACTCCGGTGTTCGCTCCGGCAAAGAGGATTATAAAGAAGGGAAGATATCCGCCACAGCCACCGGCCCAACCACAGGTAGGATTTTGTCGGCCTTAGGTAAATGTTTATTGCGGACTACTGCTTGCAGATATAATTTAATTAAAATTACGATTAGAACCAAAAACTTACGAGGAATTATACAAGAAGTGAGCTACACTATTAAAGCTTATTGGTTTACATTCTTCAGTGAAATCACTTGTTCCTTTACCACAATGGGCCACCACATTAAGCAACTTTTAAACTAAAAAATCTTGTATTCGCCGTTGCTTACCAAACTTCAAATTTCTAGCTAAACTCATTCATCATGAAGTGCTCTTTCTCCATAGCGAAATATATTTTTATCTCAGGTTCCTGCCGAGGAAAGAAGAATGCCAAGTCCATGTCAGGCTGCGGGAACTCCAACGCAAAGACAGCCTCAAATGGCCGAAGAACCAGGTAATAGAATTTGGTAATAGGGTTGAATGGAAACTCCCTAATCAATTTTCGTCTTTAGGATCAGATGCTGAATTCGAACAGTTGGAGCAGCAGTTCTTCGAAATGGAGGATGGAAGTTATCCATGTCCTGCGAAACAAGTTACCCCGCAACGAGCCAGGACTCCATGTGAGGCAGCTGCAGGTGTTTACGGTAAATATCATGCTAATGACGCAAAATTATTCCCTGAGTTTCAAACTCAATGGAACATTGAAGGATTCTGAAAAAGATGTTTTTTCAAATTTGATGGTATTTATATGGGATGAAGATAGAGGATCGCCAGGAGCTAGAAATGACATCATAAAGCCAGATTTATGATTTGTAAATTTGCAAATGATAATTTAAAAAAATATATTAGAAGATTGTAAGGCATTGGAATTAGAGTTCCTTTGGAGACTGAATCTGAATTTCTGGAAGCGGAGATCGCATGACTAAGTGTTCTAGGAGATCTTATAATGACAATCAATTATTTCAAATGAGATAGTTGCCTTTTCTTCGTTGTTTCTCAATTTCTGAAAATTCGAATTATACAGAGGATTCATAGAATTCGGCTATAAAGTTTGGGTCAAGAAGAGCCAAGATCAAACACTTGTGCTCACGTTAGATAACTATGTTCATCATTATTATCAATACCTATTACACCATTATTTTAATACATTCTATCCACTACCTTGACTTTTAATCTAAATAAATCAACTCGCTTATAACACACCCACACATATTGCAATATGTGTTTGTCCTAGATATTCTAGGTAACCTACATATACTACACTTTTCTTGCTTCTTTTTTTTATATTACTCCATATATCTGTTGAAGATATGGAAGCGTTAATATGTATTTATACCAGAAGGTGGTTTTGAGTACTGTTTTTTAATATTACTAGAATACGCTGTAAAATTTGACCGTATTTCATGTAAGATTCCGACGATTTAACCGAGATCTTACAGAAAAAATTGTTTTTTAGAAAGAGCCCGGCAGCAAGAGGAAGCTCTGACGCAGATCACACCGAGGGTAAGTTTTATTTTACTGTTCGATATGTTTCGACGCCCGCAATAAGTTGGGGAAAATATAACTTTCTCATTCCTTTTAAACTGAAACGTCTTTGCTAATGGAGTGACAATTTTCAAACGTTACGAAAATTTCGATCGCGTGAGGAGAGTTTGAAGAGTACGTCAGCGGCGACAGGACGGGAATTATGCACACGCTTGGTTGGGAGAATGGATGCATAGCGGTGCCTGAAGCATTTACGTATATGCTAGTGGGAACGATCGGAAGGAGAATCTCTAACCAGCCTTACACGTTGGGCGCTAATTATGTAACACGATTTTTCAATTGCCCAAAGGGCGCTCCATATTCCAGGTCCACACATCGGTTTTAACTTTATTTAAAGGTGTAGTGGGTCTATGTGGTGTCAGTTAGGTGAAGGCGCCACTAATCTTTTTTACTAGGAATTTATCAATGATTATTGGTCACTAAAATTAAGGCAGTAAAATTTAGGAAAATACCCTATATAAGAACCTTGAAAAACCGAAGATATACGAGTTAGTTACTCTCTATATTAAAGATTATCAAAGATACACATCAAGATTCCAACTACATTATTTATTTAAATATGAAAAACTCACATAATAGGTATTTTTGTTACAAGTACCTAAAATGGAGTTTTTCAGGGCGAATCATTGCTATTCGGAATAGCAGATGAGTCCTGAAAAACTTCATTTAGGTACGTGTGACAAACACTATTTTTTGTCATACGCTCCCAAAATTTAATTTTTATTTATACGCTTTTTGCAATTCTTCAGAACGCCGAAATTTGCAAATTTACCATAATTTTTGAAATCATAATGTACGACAAAGTTAGGTTAGAATTTGATATCGTAGCAACTATTTGACAATTTTGTCATGTCATTCGAAATTTGACATTTAGACATATTCAGGAATTTTGAAATAGTCCGTAAAAGTTGCCATGACGACTTTTAGGGACTAGGCCTAAAAAGAAGCATTTTACGGACTCAAATGAGTCCGTAAAATAGCTATTTTTGGGAGCGTATGACAAAAACACATTAAAGACAATTAATTAAGTTGGGTTTATGGCATAGCTCATAAACTATGAGGAGAGTTGCACTCGTCAAGAGTACCAGACTATTAAATCAAATTAACCTAAGTTTCTAATTTTCTAATTCTTGTCTGGAAATAGTTTTAACTAAACCTCGAATTCTAGAGATCCTGGCTAATCGCAGTTAGTCATAAAGCACCAAAAATAAGCAGTATTAATTAAGCAAACTAATCTAAATTAATCTCATGGCAGCAATAATATCAATATTTCAATAAGCAGTTAATAGAGATCTATGAAATGAATGAACTACTTTATAAAGTAATTATATGTACTTAGCCGGTAAGTACCTACGGGAAACACGAATTGAGCTCAGTTCGATATCAGTGCTAAGGCAAAAATTTAAAGTTACGAAAAGCAGGTAAGTGTAATACACAAGTAAATTACATAATCACGAAAGCGTTATCAAGATATTTACTAATTAAGGTAATACTATATCGGTAATAAGGAAATTCAATATTAAATAATCGACAAAGATAATAAATGACTTAAAGCGAGCCAACGATAATTTCAACAACTCATAAAACTAAAACAGTAAGACATGAGATACGATAAGAGATCATCTTATCTGGGTTAGTTTGCTACTTTATATTTTATTTGGAAGGGAATGCCTATTTCTTAGAAATTATTTCATACAGCCTTAATATAGAGAGAAAAAGTAGACAAAATATAATTGTGGTTAGTTTATCTAAGGCTGAAACAGATTGAGCTAACATTGTGTCAGCTGTTAGCGAGCTAAATATACTAGAAGATGGCAAACTGTTCGGTTGTTGCTTACGTGTTCGTTCAGTAGGCGTCAAAATTGGTGAGGGGAGGATGAATTACTCATATGGTGTGCGTTCTTATTACTTAGAATAACAATAATCAAGAAGAAGGTATAGAAATCGCATGTGGTGGGGACTTGATAAATCCGGATCAGGGACATCCACGATGCAGAATACCGCATGCACCTC
>MU190671.1:0-27318 GCA_016904865.1 Pissodes strobi | reverse complement strand
AATTCATCACGATACGTGATTTTTCTAATTGTCAAAAAAAATCTAGATAAGCGTGTAAGACTGACAGTGGCAGATTAGGCATGGGGAGCTATGGCATTCCCGTTGATAGCCCCTCATTTCCGCTATATGCAGATGCGTTGTTTAAAAAACTCATAGCCGTAAGGGCTACGATAAATATCCTTGGCACCCAAAGATAAAACTGTCATATTTCTAAAACCTGCAACTTTCTATTTCGCTCTTGCAGATTCTTAATAAAGCCTCACAAACATCGATAGCAATATAATAATTATTGTGGTTTGACTACATAATAGTAAAGTTAAATAAGCAGAATCCTAACATCTGTTTGCTATAAAATCCTGGCCGATATCTTGAAACTCGAGTTTTCTTGGCCACATAGTACATAATATAGACTTGGATATTTCAATTAATATAAAATAATTTTTTTGCTGTTAATTAGACACCAAGGATTCGGGGACCAGCCCCGGTCCCAGAGCAGGCACGGGTCCCCCAAAGACGCCAGCCTAAAGTAGCCACACCCACTGGTGCCGGCAAGATGACAATGAGGACCAGGAGACTGTTCCAAGGAGATTTCGAAAGCAGGAAAGCCGAGGAGCCGATGCACGCGCCTTGCGCCGTAAGTGATCATATCTAAATGTCCAGTGATCATTTATTTAGTTTTGAATGGTATGAAATGGATTCATTCATGGAAGAGGACGGAGGTATTTTTCAACGAACGATACTTTTACTTCTTCTAATTTTTAGCGAACACCACCTCAAGCTCAACCACCTTCCCCTGTATGGTCAACGCCCGAAGGTGTACCGGGTCCTTCAAGAAGGTATGATACGAATCTGTTGGCATTTTGGAATATATCAGTTTTGCACCACAAATCCAAAACATAATATCAGCACACATGTTTTTCCCATTCGTTTCGTATATAGGCAATTTTCTTATATCCACGTGACTAAAATGTAATTTTTTTTTACAGGCCCACCGGACTAACTCCCCCGGTCTACGACTCTGACTTCAGTCCTCCACCTACCCCACCAAAGTCGCCGGTTTTTGCACCGGCTAAGAGGATTAAGAAGAGAGGCAGATATCCCCCACCACCTCCTTCACCGAGGGTAAGAGCGCTTCAAAACTTTACGAATTACTTACAACGATACGACGTTGCTACAAACGCACTGCTTTCGATCTTTTTAACGCCCTGAGCGAAATGTTGCTGTCAAGAGTTAGAGACCAAGACGGCAACATTGCTGGAAATGGCTTCAATTAACATAGTATATATTTATTTCAATTTAATATTTTAGACGCCCACCGACCAGAGGAGGATGCCGAGTCCGTGCCGGGCTCCAGCGCGACGCCCACCAATAGGCGGGGGAGAGCGTACACCTTCACGAGGACCTCGTCAATTAACCAGCAGACGAATGTTTGAAGAACCAGGTGAGAATGCTGAATCCATGATCTTAAGGGCTTCGAGCATGGTTTCTGCCTTGGGATTTCAAGAGTCAACCTTTTTTTTCGGTGGCTAAAATTATTTGACAAATTAGTATACATGCGCCTTTGCTTAGGCTAGTGTAGAACGTCAGTTTTAACATCAAATACTATTGCTACCCCCTTTTCTAATTCCTACTGATAAATGTTGTATATTTATTTATTTTCATGCTTGCTGCCAGGTCGCACGCCAAGACTGCCTGAAACAGAACCGCCCATCGTTTATTCTCCCTTTACTTCTCCGTGTCCTGGTGCGGTAAGTAGATATATTTTAAAACTTAGTTAAGACACCGACTACGGAAGGGTATTTCTGATAAGGAAAATCACCAGCTGGCTGAAGCATTTGTCGGATATTCCGCACTGATCGGTGTAAACTGGCAATACTGTTTCAATATCTATTATCCAAATTTTAGGTTCCAGAAGACTTCATTCCCTTTGAGGGTGAACCGCTTCTAGGTAAGTTTAAATTCTTGCTCAAATGAGAGCTTATATGTAGACGTTTAAGAACTTTAGATATCTGTGTAAATTTGGAATTAAAAATGCCTGGTCGGTCTGGTGGCTTTTTTAAACAATATTAATTTTAACTAAGATTTTTATATGCATATATTTTAAATATAAGCAATATTAAGATGATTTTTTCGTCAAACGAGTTCATTGATCATTTTAATAGGATATAGCGTGACATGAAGTTAGAAAATTATTCTTATTTCTAAATAAGTATGGATTTGACCCTTTGAAGTCGAGAAGTAATTTACAGCTATTTTCATTAATATCATAAAACTAGATGTAAATAATAATTCCATGTTTCATCAAAACTTGAATTTTTGTATGGTTAAAATATCTGAATAAAATTAATTTTACATTTTCGAATGAAAAATTCTCCTTTGATGAAACCTTGAATTATAATTCAATCTACACAAGGAAGGCTACTCGTAACTAAATAAATATTATAGTAGAAGGGGGAACATTTCATGTAAAACCTATATTTGTTAGGATAGGTTAATTTTTTTTTGGGCAAAACACAGCCTTAACGATATCTTCTTTTATCAAATTCTAAAAGTACTAAAGCTGTTATTAAAAGGAAAAACAATATTTTTGATCGGGACAGTGCTGCAAATTTCCAAATGTACCCCAATGAGGAGGGCACATTCGGACATTCTAGGAGCATTTATGAACAAAGTAAAAAAAAATACCGTATCAAGTATCAAACACTATACATAAGTCAAGATTTCAAAATTCGGAGGAATAAGTTTCATTAGAAATTCTCGTAAAGATGATATGAATTACCTAATTTCGCGAAAGTATTTAAACCATTTTAAAAAAAGTAGAACGAATAAGCTGGTAAATATGTTACAATTTTTTTTATGAAACGTGTAATTTGTAACGCGTTATAAAACGTGTGAGTTTTAACGTTACAAAGTATGAAATGTAGACAAAGAGATATACCGTGACCCGCGATGATGGTCTGGCCCATTCACAATTATTTTTATAGGGGTTTAAATTGGGTTAAAGGTGAAAAATCTGTAATAATGCCACATCTATGATCGTGCTACAGGGCTTCCAGTACAATTTAGTTTAAAGCGGGTGGTAAAGCGTGTCGTGTGCGCGTCCGCGTACCGTACCTAATACACTGTGCAGGTCTGTATGCTATTCCCTGTTTTCCTTTTGTGCGGATGAAGTTTCACTTGGTATGTGATTCACACGCATATTATTTTTTTAAATGAGTCTTCTTTAGGTATAGTGTTTTTAATGTCAGTTCGAACTGCAAAAGACCTGTAGTCGGCAGATGTCCATGTCGAAGATATCTAGGACATAGGCGTTATTTTGCTTAATACCAAGATAAATTGTTGACACTGATAATTTGTTAAGTTCATTAATTCTTATAATATTATGTTTGTCCAAACTTTGTTCATCTTCTGTTTTGAGGCACTCATATATATTTAGAATTAGGTGTTGGCACTGCACATGTAAACATTTGCTTTTAAATTCTGAATTACTCTCCAAAGAATTAGATACAGTATTAGCATTCTCTTTATCCTTATCAAAAGCCATACTGCTATAATAGTATATTATGATATAAGTGTATAAGAGGGCCTTTAAAGCACGCGCGACATATTTCAAAACACGACGCGCAGCGGAGTGTTTTGTAAGTCGCAAGGGCTTTAAAGGCCTCTTATACACGTATATCATACGCTATTTTTTATTACGAATGCATCATAATCTCAAAAATGTTTTAAATATTAAACTTAAGGGATATATTGACGAATATATTAATCTGTCACATTTGACATGATTAAATGTTTCTATAGCAACCTTTGAAAAGTACGCGCATCATAAACCTCATTTTAAGCACGCTGCAGCGTGCGATAATCGTCGATTATGATGCATGCGTAATAAAAAGATTATTATTGCATTAATAATATTGTTACGATTTTAATGTAATATACTATATATCTTCTAATCTCTTGATTACTGTTTCTTAACAGTGTCAAATTTTATGCTATACTAAACTCGCGTGGTCCTCGCTTATATATTCATATATCCGTAGCCTAGGATTTTCAACTATAATTCACGATATTTCTCGAATGTCTAAGACACAATTTACAGCCAGACGGAATTCTACAAACGAAACGAGGCCAAAGAAAGACGAGCGTATCCAGACGCATTTTGTGACAATAACACTATTATTGTTAAAGCTTGATCTATATTCAGTATTTTCTTAAATAATATAATCCTTCCACCTCGGTCCCATCGCTCAATCCGCACACTCAACAAAGCGGCAGTCGGGTGACCTTGCCGATTTATTTTCGTCTTCTTGGAAATGGTATGCCAGTCAATCTAAAAAGAAATTTAAAGACTCTCTCAATTTGTAATAGATTTTAAGAAATATTTCTCAAATAAGCGATAATTTATATTGACTGTTTTAACATACAGTTCTGTTCATACACGATTTTTACTATGTAAACCAACGTTATATGAATTATAATTTCAAAAGAAAGTCATACAAGCCACACATAGATACATAAGTTTAATAAGAAAACAACCTTACAACTAAATTTTCAAACAAAATATATCAGCAGTAACAAAAGCAAGTATTGGGATTAAATCCGAAAAGTGTAGTATAGCTTAAAGCATAACAAAATAATATTGACTGTTTCTTTTTGTCCTAATACTTGGTCATAGCTCCATTTCTATCTAAAACCTCATTTAGCCGTCTGGGTATTGAATTATACAAATTTCTGATTAAATGAGGATCGTTGGTCAATTCGTCCCAGGATTCTTCTATATGAGATCTTGCCTGTCGTTTGGTCTGAAATTTGTATTATATATTTTTTTGGTCATTAAACCCCACACGTTTTCCATAATATTTAATTCGAGGCTTCTTGAGGGCCATAACATAGTTTCTATGTATGTATGTTCTCAACAAACCACTCCCTTATTATAGCTGCGTTATGGACCGGACAGTTGTCCTGTTGGAATATAAAATTGCGATCGGGAAAATGTTCAGAAACACTCGGTAACATTATATTTTCTAAAATATTTCTATAAGAAATTGCAGTAAACCCCTCGTCTATAATCCAATGCATTCCAAGACCTCGACGGCTCAACCATGCCTAAATATTCACTGAAAATCGCCCTGACCTTTAGAATTACTGATGTATTTTTCTTCAAATCTGATTCTGTAGGGTCTGTACACTCTGATATGACCGTTGAAACAAGATTGAAAGACTTTTTCATCGGTAAATATTACCGTGTCCCAGTTTTCTCGTAAAATATTATTCAGGGCAAAAATAACTCTTCCCTGTTTATTCTCGTTTCCTAAAAACATTTTCCGGGCGGCGACGAAGTTTTTTAATCGTGAGTGTTTTATACGCCGATAGGCCGTTGATCTAGAAGCCGGCAAATTGGTGTGTTCCATAGCATTCCATGCTACCTGAAAAGGGTTTTCTTCCAAATATTCTATTAAAGCATTGTCTTCTGCTTGCGACGTATTTTTTCTTCTTCCAGGTGGCTTTCTGCTTTCCACTGTCCCTTCGGTTTCCCATCTATGTTTGATTTTTTGTATTGTCGTTTTATCTACGTTCATTATATGTGCAATGTCTCTTACATGCAAACCATCTTGCAAATACACAATTATTTGAGCCCTTTGAATATTATTAAGTCTTGGCATTACTAGAATTCTGTGCAGGATCTGACAAACGATATTATTATTTACCAAACTGTCAAAGTCATATTTTGAAATTGTCAGTCATTTTCAAAATTTCCAAAGACGGATTTACAGTAGGCAAGATTAGCTGTATGACTTTTTTATGAACACAACTGTACTTACCCTAATGAAGGTTTTTATTTTAATTTTTCATGGTTTATAGATGTTTTATTTCGCTTATGTTAATGTTTACCTTTTTTTCCCTTCTGTTATGGCCTCTACCATAGGTACTTAGCCAGACCGAACTATTTTTCCTGTAATAAACTTGTACGTACGTTTTCTGGGAATAAATTAGACACCTATAAGTATATCCCGTCAAATCCTGATAAGACAAGTGTTAACACTTTTTGATTTTTTGACCTACGTTTATTGTAGTTGACGAGTTGCCGCCGGAAGAAATGTCACCCCCAGTCCGAATCCTCCAGGACGACCAAATGTACTATCCAGCAGAGGTGCTACCCACCACAACCCCCGAACGACTCCCGACCATGGCGGAACTGAAGAGGCATCGATTTGTTCCCGACGTTCATCATGAAGAAATCTCGCATCTGACACCATTCGGACAAGGTTGGTATTAATGGATTAATACAGTTTTTCATTAGTGTTTATGAGTATAGATCATGTTCGATACTTAATTTTTAATTGACTCTTATTAGAAAGTTTGATAAATTTAGCAAGTAAATTTTGAAATAATGCCATACGAACTGAATATAATATGCAACGTAATCAGAAACAATTCAACGAAAATTGTATAATAATTGAAATCACGAAATCTCCAGGCATAATGGATTGCCATTAATATTAAAAATATTATCTGATTTAATTTAAAAAAAATATTCATCTACAAACGGTTTGAAATATATTAAAAGTCGATGTAATTAGAGAAATAATAATTAAAATTAAAGTAATAATATTAAACTTGACAGTGCTCAAATATCAAATGATGAAAGAGATATACGACAATAAATAGTAAAATTGTAGATTTAGAAGACCAACATAATATAAAAATCATTATTAAATAAATTAAACAAAACATTATATAAATAAAACAAAATCAGGAAAGGGTCCAAGTAAAGACAGTATACAAACAATTTTTACCGACCTAAAACTACAAGTTTAATTTTAACGGAAATATATGAAAATGTTCTAAAATATTGTATTGAAAAGTGTTTAAGATAATGTAATTTCATATCAGATAAATAATTTTCATTTCAAGGAAATCAAGCAAGATGAAATTTCTCAGTAAAATGTATTACTTGTTTGATAGCAAAACTCCTTACATCTGCATATTTTTAGATTAAGCAAAATAATTTGATATTATTGCTATGAAAAGGCTAGAAAACATAGGATTTAGAAGGAACATTAAGTTATATGAATAAGTTATCTAGCTAGCTAAAATTAGCAAGCGTGCAGTTTTTAATTATGGAGCGCCCCCAAGGTACAGACCGTTCAGCACACTTAGACTGTTACGTCATAATTACTGAGGTCTTTAAAAATAATACACATGTCTTAGATAGACTCATTTGTCATTTATAAGTTTAGCCACATGACAATTTTTTCTCTAGATATAAAGGAAAATTGAAGAGTTTCACTGATGATACAGTTATGATATATAAAGCACCGAGCTGGAAAATAGTTGAATGTTAGCTTTAAACAGTCTGTCATTAAGTATGAGTCACTCTCCATATATAGGTACTTTGTACTTTATATTAATATTGCTAATTCACGTTATTTTCATTAACTGTCTCTCGCTTCAACCATTCATCCCCTAATTTGACTTAAGAACGGCTAACGTAAAAGCAGATATTAGTCATTCATTTATTTCGCGGCTTTTCCCGCCTCCTAATCTTCTGGTTTATATGTCTTGCGATCACAAGTTTGCTATAAGCTGTAATATAAATGTGTCTATCTTATGGGATATCCATGTTTTTCCCTATTCCTCAGTACAATTCCCAACAATATTCCTTCTTAATCCCTTGACTCATAGGTAGATAAAGTGACAGCCATTATTTAAAGAGTACGTCATAAATGTCAATAATTGAACGTCTCTCGAGAGCTAGGAGTTGCAAAAGTTACATTCTAGCTCTATCTAAGTAGCGTTCTCTTTCCAAACTGCATACAAAATAGAAAAAGTAAAATATAATTTTTAGCCCCTGGACGAGTGCCGCGCCGAGAAGCCATATCATCATTTCGTCAAATGGACCAGATCCCCGAGTACGAGTCGGAGGAGGCTTGGAGGCGCAACATCCTGTTCGAACATGATACGGCGACCTTCACCAAGCACTGGCACAAACCGCCGAGCTCCTATCCCGACAGGAAAACGCTTAAACATAAAGAAGTTTTCCATCCGGTTAGTAGTTCAAAAATCACGGAAGCTTTAACCCCAAACCATTTTTCCAAGTTTTTGGAAAAGCTCGTTTAACATATTCAATCTTAAACGGTTAGAATCAGTGGCACCCGACTTTGAAGTTGAATAATTAAGAATGAAAGGGAGCTTTAAAATAAGTAATCCTCAATCCCCTTGCTATTAGAAAAATTCTAAAATTGTGCCCATCCCCCAGCACTTTTTCATCACCCTTGGTAATTTGTTTTTATCTGTGTATAACCAACAACACCGAGACGAAACACAAAGGGAAGAAATTAATCTCACCCTCGCGCACGCGTGCCCGTTGAACGACGTAAAGTAAACTATAAGACAAATGGCACTTGTTATTGGGTACAGGTGTTCACCTCCCTTTGTCTACGTCACGTGACTTTGACGTTACAGCACAATGTCCTTGTCTTTTTCGGTGTTGTTGTATAACGTGCTAACATGTTGGCAGCCACATTCTAACATTTAGCTTTCCAAAAAGTTCGGATTAAAAAAAAAATTTTTTTTTGTACTAAGTGACATAAAACCCAAAACGGAGTCCATTACGTGATGTCGATGTTTGTTAAACATGACTATTACTTTTAATTCAGACAGAGTTTTAACGTCGTTTTATATCTAAAGTAAATATTTTTCTTTAAATACAAAAAAAAAGAAATTATTGACCTGTTATAGTATTTAACAGCTTTTCATTAACAAATATATAATAAAAATTGTAATATCTATTCTAAGACGATAAAACTAAACGGGATTAATCAACTATGTTACGAATTTTCAATAGATAAATAACTTTTGGCATAATTCTATAATTCTAAAATTCAGATGATCAACTGCTTTTTGATCTTCCTTGGAAAAATGTCAAATTTGGCCGTTAAATATTGATTGCCACATAATCAACTATTTTTAGGCCAACGATTTTTTATGATTTTTCTAAGAAATTTTATAAAGCTGACCTACGATTTTTGACGATATTTTTGAGATATACCAAGTTGAACTGGTAAATACATTTTTATCCGATCGGACGAAAAACGACACCTTTCCGATGTGTTTTCTCACCGCAAAAGTCATGATTCCAGTATATTGTATTCGTTGCTTGGCAACATGCAATAACTGTACAAGAATAGAAAATAACAGTCCGGGAATATAACATTCCCGTCCTAGGCCGGGAATGTAACATTTCTGTCATATTCAAACGCCTTGTTTGTCAGATCTGACGTCTATGAAAAGTAACATTTAGCTGTAGTTTCCGTAGCTACGTAATAAACTTCAAGCTAGCTCGATTCAAAACTTGATATTATGTTGAGTTTAAATTTAAAACACGTTTTTATTTACAGTAATATTTGGCTCTATTTATATAAGTACGTATTCTAATTAATTTCGATCGGATAAAAAATAGTATGTGCAAGTCGTAGGAAAAGCACATTCCTGGACTCCTGTGTTGCTGGCCTCGGCTGCGCCTCGTCCAGCAACTACCACAGTCGTCCATGAATGTTTTGCTTTTCCTCCTAGTTACACAATATACTATTTTGATTTCATTCGAAATTGGTAGATATCGATTGGCACGTAATCAACCTGACTTAATTTTTATTGAAAAATGTCAAATTGTTAAATAGCTACTGACTGTTATGAGATCAACTACTTTAAAATATAGGATTTTCATCAAATTTGACAGGTAGATATAGATCGTCATGGTAATCAATTACTTGTAGAGCTAAGATTTCTGATCGTTTATCTTGAGAAATATCAAATTAGACGAGCAAATGTCAATTATTCCTGTGATCAGTTACACTTAGGTTCACAATTTTTGACGGCTTACTTTGAAAAATGTCAAATTTGATAAGTGAATATTTCTTTTTGCAAAATTTTCAATTTCGATTGGTAAGATAGCGATTCTCACGTAATTGATTATTTGAGTATGTAATTTGCACCGAGTTCTTTTTAAAAATGTTAGATTTGACACGTAGAAACGTATAGGCCCGATTGTGACGTAGCCAATTACTTTGTGGCTTACGATATTTGAAGACCTATTGCGAAATGAGACAGTTAAATGCCAAAATATCAGGTGATTAACCACTTGTAGATCTACGAATTTTGATGACTTATTTTTAAAAATATAAAATTTAGCAAGTAGCTATCGATTGTCACGCGGTTAACTGCTTCTAGGGTTTTAATTTTCGACGACTTGAAAGATATCAAAGTTTGCAGATATATCGATTGTTACGTGATCAACTACATTTAGGTTCACAATCTTTGACAGCTCACTTTGAAAACTGTCAAGTTTGATAAGTGGTTACTAGTGGTAGGAAACCCGAGGTCCTGACTCAAAAGTGAGATTAGAATCACCTGTGCCCCCTCCAAATTTGGGGCCTCCTTGCGAATATAACCCAAACTGGAGCCCCCTTGTGCCCAATTTGGTACTACCATCAGAGACTGGGCCCCTCCAATTTCAGGTCCCCTTATTCAGTTCCGTGCCTTTTACTCTAGAGTAAACTCCGTGACCTACTTTATCTACCCATATCCAAAATGACGTCATCATCATGCCAAAAGGCCTAACCGCTCCAAAGGATAGTTTTAGCGGTGAATATTTTAAGGCTGAGTTTTTAAGGGAATAGTTTTTTTAGTGAGGACTTTTTGTCTTAATGCTTTTTTGACACCCACCAACCACTCTCCCCTTTCCCCGACGACGACGACTCTGAATAAAATCCAAATTAAAATAATAAAAGTTTTATTTGTTGTGGTGGCAGCAAGAGCAAGAATCGAACCTGCAACCTTTAGAACGGAGAGCCAGGGCATATCCCACTAGAGTACCAGAGCTATGATTAAATTTAATTTGAAAAAGCCTAACGTCATCAACCTGTGTGCGCAGGTGTGAAAACAACAGCGTCGCGTGCGACATTGAAGCAAAGACAATCCACACTTGAATTGTCTTTGATTGAAATAACAAACAAGCCAGTCTAGCCTTATGAGACGCATGTACAGTTATGATTTAATAATATATAAATGTCCAGAGTCTGTTGAATATTAATAATAATACAAGTAACATAAGCAATAAGCATCCTATTTTCAATGTTCGTCGTTTAGCAAAATTTTCGAAGTAAATCGTTTAACTTATATGAAGAATTATCTGAGTGAGCTTAAAAATATAATTTGTTCTTCTTCATCTTCTTTCACCACAGAAATACGAATATCTGCGTCTTTCAGTTTTACTCAGGAATAAAATTGTCTGCAAAGTGGATAATATGATTATTTAATGTCCGACGCATTAAACATAGAAAACAGAATCAATGAGAATAAAAATTTTCTTCATATTTTCTATGCAAATGGCGCAGGTTTTTTCCAGCTTAACCTCTTTAGAACCGGTTTATCTTTCGTTTTTGTGCAACATTAGTAGGATAATTTTCTTGACGTTTGGTTTGTGTTGAATATTCCAAGCGTAATACTGATAAATTCAAAGTTACCAGTCTTTTATTCAGTCAAATAGAAGTGGATGCAGTGGATGCTAGTGCAATGCAATAGGAAATTAAATTAATATGAATTTTTATATTAATTCATGTACAAATTTTACATTAGCTAATGCACAATGCCATGGATCTCTTGTGAAAAATAACACTCTGGTATACTTTTAAAATTGCATGTTTTTGAACTAAATGACTTCTTTTGAAAAATGTCAAACTTTACATCCAGAAATGGAGTGTTCTTGATCAGCTACTTTAAGGTGTACGATTTTAAACTTCTTTCGAAGAATGTCAAATTTGACAGGGAGATATTGATTGTCACGCGATCATCTATTTTAGCATAAGTAATTTGACATTATTTTTTTTGAAAAACGTTAAATGTGACAGGTAGATAACAATTGTCACGTGATCAAGTACTTTTAGGTCTACGATGATCATCTACTTTTAGTATCAAGATTTTTGGAAATTTAAAAATATATGAAATTTAATAAGCAGGTACAGGGTGTTCGAACGAGGACTGAACAGGGGCTTATTTTTGACCTTCCCTGCATTTTTTAAACAAGGGAAAATAGCCATTTGAAGTATTTTTTTCTGATAAATTCAAAAATTGGACCAAAAGAACATTACAATCAAAAAGAAAAGACTTGCACTTGCAGGTAGAGAGGCTGAAGTATTTGCCATCAGCTGCGGGCTTACTCAACTTGTAGACGAACCAACTCGAATCTCAGAGAGGGGCGAATTCGCCGCCCTCCTGGATCTTTTTCTGACCACCAATCCTGACCAGTACAAGGTTACAGTTGGTCCGCCATTAGGTACCTCCGACCACAAACTTATTACAACGGTTTGTGAATTGCCACTCATACAGAAGGATCCACCATTGCCTCGCAAAATCTGGCATTACAATTCTGCAAACTGGGACGATCTGAGGCAGTTTTACCTAGATTTTCCTTGGCTCGACGTCTGCTTTGCCACTGACGACCCGTCAGACTGCTGCGAAGAGATCATGCAAGTAATCTCATCAGGAATGGAAGCATACATCCCAAATTCCATCAAGTTACCATCAAAAGGAAAGCCCTGGTTCGACAAAAGATGCGAAAGAGCTGTAGGAAGGAAACAGCAAGCCTATAAGTACTGGCAGCAAAATCAGACCGCTGAAAATCGCAATTATTTTATCGAAGCGAGAAACGAGTGCAAGCGAGTGATCGACGAAACTAAGGACAAACACAATCAAAGGATCAGGAATAAACTTTTGCAATGCCCCAATGGCTCCAGGAATTTCTGGTCGGTAGCAAAGGCAGTAAATAACAACTTTACAAAAACGTCTCTCCCACCTTTGACGGACGAACGTGGCATCACGGCGACTACAGCCAAGGAAAAAGCAAACATGCTCGCCAAAATGTTTTCATCGCACTCTACCTTAGACGTGCCCCAAAGCAAGACTCTCCCCACTATACCGAACATCAACACCACCATGGCAGAAGTCAAGTTTTCTCATAGTGATATTCGCAAAATCCTTAAAGAACTAGATACGCAAAAGGCATCAGGACAGGACGGAATACCTGCCATCGTGCTAAAGAACTGCGCCAACGAACTAACACCCGTTTTTTCCAGGCTCTTTTCTCTTTCTTACAGAAAAGGGATTTACCCATCCTCTTGGAAAGTCGCTCGAGTGCAACCTGTTCCAAAAAAAGGCAAGAAGACCACGCCCTCAAACTATCGCCCAATTGCCTTGCTTCCAATAATCTCCAAAGTCATGGAACGTGTAGTCAACCAGCAACTACTAAAGTACCTCGAGAGCAACAGAATAATCAGCGATAATCAATACGGCTTTCGCAAAGAGAGATCGACAGGAGATATATTGGCCTATGTCACTCATATATGGAGTAGGGCAATTGAAAACTACGGAGAGTCTAGAGCGATTGCGTTGGATATCTCAAAGGCATTCGACAGAGTTTGGCATGACGGACTGCTCAACAAACTGCCGTCGTTGGGACTGCCCGCCTCTCTCTGCAGCTGGCTGGCCAGTTTCCTTAAGAACCGATCCCTACACGTTGCGGTCGATGGACACATCTCGGATACATTCACCATCAACGCGGGCGTGCCTCAGGGCGCAATACTTTCACCAACTCTGTTCCTCATCTATATTAATGATCTGCTGATCGAAACGAATAATCATGTTTACAGTTTTGCAGATGACAGTACCCTTGTCTCCCACTTTAGATCAGAAAAACCCTTACCAGCGACTGAGACTCATCACCGCAGACAGGAGCAGATTACAGCAATTAATCAAGACCTGGAGAAAGTTCAAACTTGGGGCGACCGAAATTTGGTCCAGTTCAATGCAGCAAAGACCCAAGCAGCAACGTTTACTAAGAGGGCCAATACAGCGGGCCCTGACATCATTATGGCAGGATCGACCATTCCTTCATCCTCGTCAATCGGGCTGCTGGGTGTCTCGGTCAACAGCAATATGTCATGGCATGACCATGTTGCTAACATCGCAAAATCAGCCTCCCAGAAGCTTGGTGCGCTATTTCGCAACAAAAAACTCTATACACCGCAGCAGTTGCTCTTGCTGTACAAAGCGCAAATAAGACCGTGCTTAGAATATTGCTCACATATTTGGGGTGCCGCACCAAAGCATACCCTAAAGCTGCTGGATTCCATTCAGAAGAGGGCTGTGCGTCTCGTCGGCCGGAGTTGACCCGGAATCTGGATAGTCTGGAACATCGCAGACATGTGGCCGAGATGTCTCTGTTTTACAGATACTTTCACGGCAGATGTTCCCAGGATTTGGCCCACATAATCCCGCCCCTGGCAACTCCTGTCAGGCAGTCCCGACAGACGGCAGGAGCGCACCAGTTCGTCGTACAACTAGAAACACCTAGAACATCGCTTTACCAGAATTCCTTTGTCTGGCGCACTGCATCACTGTGGAACTCACTTCCAGGACATCTGTTTCCCACTAATTACAACCTACAAATATTCAAGAACCGTGTCAATCAACATCTTCGCACACACACCGCTCGTCAAGCGCCATAGGATCTACCTTTAGTGTGTGTGCTACTGTCATAAAAAAAAATGAATAAATTGTTATTTAAATGGAGCATGCTGTATGTTACTACATTTTTGGACTCTCTAGAGAAATCCAAACAAATTTTGTGTATAAATATCCTATACCCATCGGTAGCTGTTTATGAAATATTGACATTTGAAAGTCGGGCATTTTGACAATTTGTCAGGCTCTAAAATCTAAACCGCACGAGATTAAATAAAACAGTTTGCACGTTCCTGTTTCAGGTTTTCATAAGCTATCGAATGACAGTATAAGTTCGAATTTAACCCGCGGATAAAATTAACCGGAGCTTTTAAACCTCCGTTTAAATTCAAAGTTCCTGTCATTCGATAGCTTTTAAAAACCTAAGATCGGAATGTGCAAACCGTTTTCTTTGATCTCATTCAAGGTTGTGTGGTTGTTCGATTTTTGACCTACTTGTAGATCTACGATTTGTTAGGACTTATTTTCAAAAATATAAAATTTGCTTTTAACGCTTTAATATTCGACCACTTGAAAGATATCAAAGTTTGCAGATATCGGTTGTTACGTGGCCAACCGTGTTTGCATGATTTCTTCTGAAAAATATCAAATTTGACGGGTTAATACCAATTGTCACGTAGCCAATTCTTCTTCGATTTTTGACGGTTTCTTTCAAACAAATTTCAAATTTGACTAGTTGATTGCCACATAATTTTTTTAGCTCTTCGATTTTAGCTTCATCCGCAAATCATCAAATTAAATAGGTACAGTCCTACAGGTGACCAACTCTGTTGTTGATGACTTTATTAGTAAAATGGGAAATTTGGCATATTTTAAATGATACGTGGTATCCATGTTTTGGTAATTTTGCATCCGAGGTCAACCCAAACTTAGTACTCGAATCGGAATTTAATCGTTAATTTTCCAATATGAGCCGAACTTTTTGGAAAATAATTAGCTCTAAAAATTGCCAAGTATGAAATTTTGTATGAGGTGAAATCAGGGAAATAAACCGCATACGCTGCGCAATACATAAGTGAGTAGCTAATAATAATTGTACATTCTACAAATACGTTATTTTGTTTTGGATTTTTCAGTATATAGAAAATTAGAACTAGTGTTATCCATTAATCTTAAATTGGTTAAAGTATTTAGTAGGTAAGGCGCCCTAGTGATTATTAACCGCCCCCCACCGCGCCGCCGCGCCGGCGCCGGCGCCGTATTGTTCTCGCTTACGCGTCATTTTCTTTTCTTTAGTGTATTAATACAGTATCAAGTATTTTAATGTCATTTTTCAGGAATACACATCGCCTCCATATCGGGCACCATGGCAGCCACCTGCCGAATTAGAAATATCGGGTTACGGAGACGCTTTTGAGGAGGTATGTATTTCGTTCTGATTTTTACTTAAAATTAATTTTAACTAATTTGTAGGTGATGCTTGCAAAAGAAATTATAAAACTGAGCTTGCTGGGCTTAACCAAAACGTTTATCATTTTTTTTTTACCTTATTTAATACTTTATAACAATATACAGTGCAAAAAAATTAGCGAGAAAAAAATTGGTTTGACAAGCGGATTTAAATAAAATATTCGTTCCTTCGTTTTATCCTCGTGAACCTTCACAAGTTTCGAAATTTGAACCAGTTCCGTAATTTTTATATTTGTTCAAAAGAGGGACATACTTGGTGGGATGTGCTTTAATTATTTCCGTTATTTGAAGTATTATTTAATATGTAAGTATTTTTCTTTTGAAGTTGAATATCTGAAAAATCAACGTCATTTTTAAATACTAATTTATTCAGCTCCCCACCACTCGATATATCGCACCCTTTTCCGAAAAGTATTTTACAGTAGAGCCATTTTGAAAATTTTGGCGGCTCAGTACTTGACACTGTAAACAGAATCTGATTAATAGCCATGTTTTTTGGTGAATCCTGTCTCATTATTGAAGGCCTTACCTACAAATGTAATTGAAAATGGCATTTTAATCATTAAAATTACCCTTGCTGGTATGTTGTGACACTTAAGCCAATCTTAATCACACACTGAATCATTCACTTTGTCACTCCTTTACTCTTTGCGACAAACAACGTGATCACAGATTGGCTACATTTCAAGATGTCTCAACACACTTACAAAACATATAATAGGCGCGATCGGGATATTCACGCCATTGACTCCGTGCATACCTAAAGTACTCCAGCTGTTCGGGTAAAAGAGTTTACTCCAAAAGTTCCACCTCGCAGAAGGAAGATATTCGAGTGGGCCTGGTAGTTTTAGAATCAAGCGAGAAGTGTCATTTTCGATTTTCATTTTGTGTGTTGTTTCTTGATACTTTTAATATTTAATGTTGTTTGGGTCATATGCACAAAATTTTGTGGTTATGTGGTGTAGTTTAAGATTAAAAAATTATGGAAATAAGTAAATATAAGCATAATTGATGGATCACTGGTACTATGTAACATGTACCAAAACAACCAAGTAAAAACTTTCTGCGAAATTATCGACTTTATAATATTGTCTTTTTGATCTAAAGAATCTTCAAAATACTTTATAAAATTTGTAGCAAACATTGTGTTTGAATTTTCTTAAAAAAAAAACACTTTTCCTAAAATTAAAATTGGAAAGAGAAAACTGCTGTCTTGAATCCGTCAGTAATCTGTCGTTCCCAAGTCCAATAAGTCCGAATCGTTCACCTATACATTTTGAACACCATACGCTCCAAGATCATGTGCCCGAAAATCCACTCGTACTCCACTCCAACTCCATTTTAATACCCCAACTCAGCAAACATAATGTAAGTCTGCGTTTCTATCTATATTTTCGATTTTATTCTGGGTGTCGTCTTTATCAATTTTTGTTAGGACACTTTTCTCCAAACTTCTTGATCTCATAGAAATAGGCAGTTACTGCAAAAATTTAGTCTGATCTTAAAATAACAGGAAGGATATTATAAGGTCTATATTTCAAATCATCTAATATTCGATAAAATAATTGCCTGCCGCAAGTGCGTTGGGATATTTGACCCTTAATTTCCATATCTAAAAAACTGAATTTTGAGAATAAGGTGACTCGATTTTTGACTTTTTAAATAAGATTAAACATGAAGATAAAATTACCAGTAAGTATATATAGAAAATAGTAATTAGTTTTTGGTACTTCCGGAACTAAACTTTAGTCTCTCGAAGCAGGGACTAAAGAGGTTCATTTAATCAAGGGACTAAGGTACATGCTGGCAACGCATAATTAAAAAAGGTTAAATTTAACAAAAATCTTATTAACTTATTTATATTCAGATAGATGTTTAGGTTTGTACAATTTGCAATATAAGTATGAAGCTGCTTGATGTAGAACTTCATGCCACAGCTTCAGAGATATGTACAAAAGCTTGTCAGGTAATGTTTCCTAAAGGTCCAGCAATTTGGAATCTCTTTATGACGCCTTGTTCCAAAATTTTGTCGTCAATAGTTTTTTTTTAATATTTATGAAATTTTCAAAATACTTCTCGTCGACGGCTGCTAATTTCCATCCTCCATGCCGTTGTAAAACATTCATAGATGCACCAGCTAATAAAGAGGCAGACTTTCGACGAAGGCAATGTCCAATGTACGTATAATGATGGGAATTGGGTAAATTTAGGAATGCTGCTAACTTTTTGGTAATTTTCCAAATATATTTTTACCAACTGGCTGCGTAGTATCTTGATTGTTTTGACAACGAACGAAAAACCTAGAATGAAAAGTCTCAGCCTGTCTTAAATTCTTTTACTTCTGTCAGATTTCAGTAAAATCAACAAAGTTTTTAATTGAATTTTTAAAGACACCAATCCTATAGATCCTGCTTTTGGTATTTTTAATGTTTATCAAAACTGAGTGACCCAAATGAGTTACATCGTCCACTGAACTGACTCCTTACTGCTACAGGCTCTTCCACAATCAAAAATAAAAGCTACGTTTATCATTAAAAACTGGAAGTCGGGAACATCCATTAAAATTGGACAATCTGGTCTCCTATTAGTATCTTGACTTTTGTGGCTTATATCCTTCATTTCTTTTTTTCAGGAGGGCAAATAGCTTGTGAAATTTACTGAAAACGGTATTATTTTTAAAGATGCGCATGATCTACAGCATGGAATAATGTGCCCAAAGCGTTCAAGCCGAGAAAGTCCTGAATTTATCTTTGAGAAACACGAGTAGAGCATCTTCGTTGAAATTTTTCATAGACACATGCAACATTGCTCAAATTCTCTTTCGCTTCTATTTTGTCACTGTCTTTCGAAATCCGCGTAAGTTCTTAAAAAAATATTCATCGCGGTCATCTTTCGTTGCATTTAAAGATCCTTTACACAAATAGTGCACTATGTAAAAATCGACCTCTCCTATTGGTCGATCCATCTCGTATTACGATATGTCTGCGTGATGCAATCGATTTCTATCAAGAGCTCTTGTGGTGTAGAGGTTTAGATCGTTGGCTCTCACCTGGAAAACGCGGGTTCGAACCCCGTTGCTTTTTTTTATTTTTTTTTAAAGATTATGTTTCTAAACAGCTTTTTTTCTTGATTTTGGGTATGTCTTGGGTTAGATTGGGTTAGCACCTGGTTAGTTTCCTTTTCTTGAGCCCCCGTAGCGAGCGAAGCGAGCGGTGGGCCATGCGAATCGACCAATGGAAAAGGCCGATTTTTATATAGTGCACTATTTGTGTAAAGGATCTTATAATGCTCTTTCGATACATTATTCATTCCTGTAGCATTTTTGATTGTTTCGTATTAAGCGCATTTATCATTCTTCGGTGTGAATTGTGACATATTAAAATCTGCATAAAAATATATTTTGAATGAAACAGACTCTGAGAGCGCCCCATTTACTTTTCCCTCAGTTTCATAACCTCTAAAACTCTGCGACAAACTTCGATCTATGCATTCTTTAGAGGTCTGATGTCTTAGGTAATGACATTCCGTCCTTGGTATTTTGTTTGGGAATTCTTTTACTGCTTCTTTTTTATTTCTGCTGAGTGTTCGGTGCTTACTGTGTTTCGCCATTTTTCTGCTAATAATCCATATTTATGAAAAATAACTTGCATACCCTGACTTGTGCTTGACCAATAATAAAGAAAGAGGCTTCCAATTCATCGGCCGGCCTTTTTTGTGAAACGGCATGGTGGCTCAAGAACTTTGGAGGTTCTGGCAAGAAATTCTTGTTGACTTCCAATATTGATCACAACTCCTTCCGTTTAGCATCTGAAATGCAGGATTCGATGGATGAAACAGAAGGCCTCAACTGGGAGCTTCCATTTCTTGGCAGTAATCTGGATCGAGAATGCTGCCATCACTATAAAAAGTTTTTTTTTAAGTCCGCTTATATAGATATATATATTTTTTATGGCATGACCTCTATCGTCTATTAAGGCACCAGTATTTGATAAAGGCTAGTCCAAATAGATCAGGATACTACGATGAATAAAATCCCGGTACACCTCGACCTAGGTGTACGCCAAGGAGACATAATCTTCCTAAAATTGTTTACATTGGTCCTAGAGAACATATTTAAGAAAATACAGTGGGAAAATAAAGGAATTAAAATCGACGGCTCATATTTAAATCATCTACGCTTTGCTGATGACATTGTACTTATTAGTTGCGACATAAATGAACTTAGAACAATGCTAGAAGATCTAAAGCACATGTCATCAGCAGTGGGACTTGAAATGAATATCAGCAAAACTAAAATAATGAGTCCAATAGGAGAATATTTGGAAATTCAAAACCAATTAATAGAAAACGTAGATCAGTACATATACCTTGGACACGCAGTAAAGCTTGGAAAGGAAAATCAAACGGCGGAGATTGGCAGAAGAGTAGCTTTGACTTGGTCGGTTTTTGGAAAGCTCCAATATATATTTAAAGATTCCAATATGCCCATAAACCTGAAACGTAAGGTATACGAAGCTTGCATACTGCCAGTCTCAACTTACGGTCTAGAAACCGCCACATTAACAGAAAGAAGCGTAAACAGACTTAGAACGACGCAACGAGCAATAGAGCGAAGAATGCTTGGGATCAGTCTGAGGGATAGAGTGCGAAATCAGAACATTAGACAAAAACCAAAGTCACCGATATCATGGAGCGTGTCGCACACCTTAAATGGCAATGGGTTGGTCATGTAGCCAGACAAAACAACAGTAAATGGACGAAAAAGTTAATTCAATGGAGACCCAGAGAAGCAAGGAGGAGCAAAATGATGGCTAGATGATGTGAAGAGAACAGCGGGCACCCATTGGCAGCAAACAGCTCAAGACCGAAATGCATGGAAGAGATTAGAAGAGGCTTATGTCCTGCAGTGGGCAACAATTGGCTGAAGAAGAAGAAGATAAGAGAAGTTAATTTTTGGGGCATGGTCAGGTGCGCATTGGTTCAGCATCGGGAATCCGATTTCGCCATCTCGTTATTTGACGTGATGTTGGACTAGTTTGAAGATGCTGCCCAATGCGCAGACAGCCCGCCCTGAATAATGTCCACGTGGGCAAAAAATGTCAAGCTCGATGTAAATTGTTAAACACTATGACGTATTACTTTAGCCCATGCACGCTATTCACTGTTTTTCAATAAGCCAATATTCCACTTAAAACGGATTGAATGCCAAATACTCTACAAGATAGAAATTTTAAAAGTGCTTCCTTTGTTGCAATTTAGATGAATTTTTACATGTGTGCTTAGTACTATTGCTATTTTTTACCTTATAAATTAACGATATTTTGTGTCGTTAACTGTAACAATTTTGAAACAAAGCCCCTTTTTTATTATTAATATTGTTCCCGTAGATTTTGAACGCGAATCTGCAAGTGCCTCCAGAGCTTTATCCTCCCCCAGAACAGGGTGTCTGTCCTGCAGGAAGAACAGCCATCGTCCCTCCCGCAGATAGGTTCAATAACTTGGCGGAACAGCGACAGGGAGATATGGACTTTTTGGCGGCCGCTACAGAGGGAAGATTGGATGAGTACATTGCTGAGACGCAGCTGCAAGATATTGCTCAACGAGTAAGTGGCAATAGTTTCTTACGCCTAATTACTAGATTTTTTATATAAACGTAGCTAAACTAAGAAAGTATACAGACACAAATTACTACCAGCATCTTTTTATATAAGTTACTGTCATTGAAATTTCCTAAATCCCCTAACAAATTAATTTTGATAACATTTTTATTTATTTCGATATTACTTTGGACGGAGGATCGGGCGGAAGAGGTATGGCGGACCGCTCCAGGGATGAGTCAGACGAGGCTCATGATACATGAGCCCGCGAAGAGTCTCGCCATGTAGGAGCACAGGGTACTGTAGGTTTAGACGGCACCTGACTCTGCTGAGAATTGCAGAGTAGGGAGAGGTAGATAGTGCATGGAGGACGATGAGACCCTATACCATTTATTTAGGGAATGCCCCGCACTGGCGTGGACAAGACTCAAAATCTTTGGCGCGACGCCGATCGAGTCACATTCAGCGCATCGTGTTAGTCTGAAGGAGATGCGGGCCTTCTCAAGGAAGACCGACATCCTGGAGGTTCTCTAATGTGCGCTGGGGGCTCAACGGGCCCAAGTAATGGCCTAAGTGCAAGGCCCGCTAGGGAGCACACCTACTGATAATGATATTGATATTACTTTGCAGGCCGACCTAATGTTCGATTACGAGGGAGGACTATTTAATGTTAGCCCCCCACCAGGCGAGGATCTTAACTTAAATTACTATCCCGATATCCTAACGGCAAGCGAAAATTTACGAAGAAGTGTACAGGTATTTTTATTTTATTCCACATTAGGAGGTTTTGTGTTTATATTAAAATTAATAACACCAAGCTTACATTATTTATAACGATAAATATCCCTAATTGATATAGAATACCTAAATCCACTAAAAGTTAAATTTCAAATTGAATGACCCGTTCTTTTACCTGACTTAACTCCTCTCGACTGTTTTTATGGGTTTTCTTGAAGATTGAGTTGGCAAGCTATCTAGCTATAAATATAGTTCTATTAAATTTAATTTTTGGAGGTCACAATGAACTTAAAAAATCAAATCATTACCGTATAAAAACCATGCCAATTTTGAATTTTGGCTAATTTAAAATCGAGTTAGAATGTATAAAATATATGTCATCCTAACAACAATTATTACTTATATCCGCTTCGAAGACCCAATAAAATCTCATTTCGAATAAAATGTTCTTATGTTTCTTGAACGATAATTAAAATGCTTGTTTTAATATATTACGTAGATGCCAAAAAAACGATTATTCATATCAAGCTCAAAAGATCATTAAAATCCCTGTTCGGATAAAATATACATTAAAATATCCAGTTCGACAGACCAATGAAATGCCTCTTCGAACAAAATATTTTATCAGCTCAACAAATATTTAAATCTAGATGAAGGGTTCACTAATATTTCTGTTGGATAGTAATGATAGTAATCTATACTGGAGCAACAATTATTTATATCGAGCTCAAAATCTCTGTCCGAGTATATTATCTACCAGGAAAAAATATTCCCTCCATAAAGACCCATACCCTCGATTAAAATATTTAACAATATAACATATACCTACTTATGTCTTGCTCGAAGAACCAATAAAATCACTCCTCGAATAAAATATCTATCAGGGCAAGAAATATTTACATCGAAAAACCATTAAAATCATTATTCAAATAAAATATTTGTCACACAAATTAGTGATATCGAGCTCAAAGAACTAATATAAACCTCTCCGAATATATTATCTACCGTAACAAAAATTTATATTCAGCTTAAAGGAGCAATAATATTCTTGTTGAAACAGAATATCTACTAGAACATTAAATATTTATGTTCAGCATTGGAAGACCAACAATTACCTAAATCGAGTTAAAAAGATCAATTAAATTCCTTTTCGAAAATACTATCTACCAGAGCAGCAAATAAAATATCTACCAAAATACGAAATATTTATATCCGGCTCGAAGGACCATAAAAATTACTTCGAATATGATTTATATTTGAAACACAATTATTTTTATTATGCACAAAATAGCATCAAGAGCTTTATTCGATTATATTATCCACCAGAATAATACAAATATAAGTATATCCAGCCGGAAATACCATCAAATTATTCGAATAAAATATCCATCAAAACAACTAAATATATCCAGTCTGTAATATTGATAAAACTCCTGTGTTAGATAGAATATATGCTAAAGTTGAAAAATTATTCATCGAGTGTAAAAGGCAACGAAAATCCGATTCGAATATATAATATACTATAGAGCAACAAATATTTATATTCAGCTCGAAGGACCAATAAAACACTTGCCACGAATAAAATATCGAAAAAAATAATAAATATTTGAATTAAACTCGATGAACTAAAAAAGTCTCTTCGAGTAAAATAGATACCTACTAAAACAACAAATATTTACGTCAGTCTCTAAATAGAAACTCCAATATATCTACCAGAACAAAAATTTATATGCAGCTTAAAATGCCATAAAATACTAGTTCGAACAAAATATCTACCAGATTGTTAAACATTTAAATCCATTAAAATCCCTTTTCAAATAAGGTATTTATCAACAAAATATGCATATTCGTCTTAAAATATCATCAGTCCTTGTTCGACTATAATAAATACCAGCGTAACAATGATCTCGAGCTCAAAAGGTCATTAAAATTTCCACTAGATTATAGTATTACTTGTTAAAAGAAAAAGCATTTACGATCATCGAAATAAAATGAAAAAAAAATTCTTAAATAGGAATACGATTTACCTGGACCGCCTCCATGTGCAGCTCGAAGAATCCCTCCACCCTCAACCGGACCTCGAAGAATCCCCCCACCTGGAGCTGGACGACCAAGAGGACCTCCACGTGCGGCCGAGCCTCAAAGGGCTGCAGCGCCCTGTCCAGGCGGTAAGAAGGGAGAATGGGAACTATCAATCGTTCATAAACTAATATACTCAACATATTTTATTGTGTTAATTAAACTAAAAATCAAACTCCGAAATATATAATGTAATATAACCCACCGAAATCTTAGTCAAGAGCATTACAGGCAATACCTCCTTTTGTAGGAGGTATTGCTTCAGGAATCTGTTAAATGACAGACATATGCATAATCTTAATGCGACAATCTGCATAACGATTATTCTATTACATTACTAATAATTCAATTGGATACTAGCCGCAGGAGCTGTATCAAGAAAAACATCAGAGAGAAGGATACCAGCAGCGAAACCTCTCCGAGAAACCCGGTCATCACAATTAAGGAAAGAAAAAGCTGCGAAGCAACAGGAAGCTGAAAAGGCGGTTAGTATATAGCATAATTTCTCGTTCATATGCATCAATCAATTACACTACAGAAAATGGTTACCTCTTGTAAGGACAAGCAAGCAACTTGAATAAATTTACTACAACACAGTTTTCTCCACAATATTGAAACCCAATTTACACACTCGACATACGTTTCGCTGGCATGGTTAACGTAACACGTGCTCGGTTATACTCAAATAAATTTGCTGATGATAATTACTTCATAATCTCATAGTTATCCTGAAGAGATAATAAAAATCCTGCACAAGTCCTTTAGTTAGTTTGGGTTAGTCCTAGCATTAGTACTTAACATTTTTAATATTCGATATAAATTTTCTCTTCACTTAGGCTCAGCTGAAAATGGAAAAAGCTGCAGAGAAGAAAAAGAAAGCTCAAGCCAAGAGGCGAGCCGAAATCCAAGCCCAAAGGAGAGCGGAAGCTCAAGCAAGGGAAGAAGAGGCGAGAGCTAGGAGAGAACTGCCAGGTAAGGGAAGCTGAACTTTGTTCCATCGTCCGAATCTACCTGGTGGTAAATTAATTCCGCCATAGACATCATCTACATACAAATCTCGAATGCACAATTTTATCTGTCGTGTCTTTCATAAGCATATTTTATTCAGTTCAATATTCAACAATTATAATTTTAAAACCATCCAGTGTCTGACAGTTTGTTTTGTACGAATATTATTAGATGATTTCTCAGATATCCTTCCAAGTTGGCATCTCCTTTGAAGCAAAAATTAATTGTCACTTGCAAAGGTAATTACCTCGGATTTGTCCGTGTTTGGAGTGGACCATATTGGTCTAACAGCTTCAAAAGTTGATATTCTGGCATTATTTTTCTATACTATGCTAATAATATTACCAATAAATGTTCATATTTTATTCGTGGAATATTAGTACTAATCATATCAGAAGAAATGGTAATTTGGAATTGCAGGCGGAAAAATTCGACCTCCGGATTACAGAGGAGCGCGAGGTACGAAAGATGTTGTTTCAACGTCGGCACAAAAGGACCAGCCCCAGGACCTAGAAGATCACGAGACTGCACCAGCTCGTAGGCAGTTGTTTGGCGGACCGACATCGGGCTTGCCTATACGTCCAGGTAAAATGTTGATAAGCCTGGTGTATTGACTTGTATATATGTAAAGTTAATCAATTAGCTCCTGACTAAATGCATCATCGTAATACAAGTTGTTTGCCCTCGCTTCCTTTCATAGTCACCGCGATTTTACTTCGAAATATGGGACTCCAGTTCAGGGCGTCTCCTGTCCATGGTGGTACCAGTTCCACATTTCATGTCATCCGTTCAGCATATCTTTGCTCGCTCTCTATCATATCATCTGTAGTCTTTATAACTTGCTATGCCCATCTATGCTTAAATCTAAAAATCAAAAGAATGTAAACCTGTGAGAGCATGAAATTTACAATGCTGTCTGGCAATAACTTTTCGGTTTCTTCTATCCATGGAAGTCCTGGTGTTGTCCTCATCGATGGCTGACTTTTACTTGTTTTCATTAATATTTTCTTCGTATATCATCTCTTCAATTTATAGCTTACTAGGTGCCCATCACAATTTCACTATAAAAATTAACAAATGCAGAGCTGAAGGATTCTACTTTGCAACGATGCGTTGCAATAGATGTTGGCATCACCATCATAGGACTTCCAGTCAAGGTTTTTATTCTAACCAACAAGACGTACATCTGGTGAATTTTGCGCTGAACCTATAATTTTCAACGATGCCTGATCATAGATTTGACCCCCCCCCCAATCAAGTGAGGTGTAGTGATCATACCCCTTAGATATGGAATATAATCTATTGCCATAACGACAGCATAAGACAATTTAAGCGTTTCCACCAAAAGTGAGGCCTTGTGTTATAATAATTGTCAATCATATTATTATCATCATTATTAGACTTATATTTACTTTGATTATACTATAAATGTAATCTCTAGGTCGAGCAGCAAGGGGCGACCCCAAAGGAATGGCTGGTAAGGATTGCGTTATTAATCTTTAGTAAGTTTGAGTTAGTGGGATAGTAAATCTTATATATGAATCATTCACAAATAAAAATAATATGGCAGATATTTTATAGGTAGGAAAACGAAAGGTAGAAAAGGGCCGGGAGATCCGCGAGGAGGTAAAAAATCCGCTGAAGTATTCATTATGTATTTTGGAAAATATGTGATTTATTTTGTTACAGTTTGCCGACCTTGCGACGATTTAGCTACACCGCTGCCAACCGGTAAGTGATGTTATTATTGAACATATGCAAATACAGTGCACTGGATGGTTTTATTCTTCCTTGTCAGATAACTTAAGTTATCGGTTATTGTTATGAATTGAAGGTATCGATTGTGAGGGAGAGCGTCATTAATGCATCTCTCACTATTTAAATTCAATGACACAAAATTCTATAG